>JAGVSP010000623.1:0-63812 GCA_022494985.1 Micrasema minimum
TATAAATCAATCATTGCTTCGTCCTGTTAAAATCACACGTTCCCATGTCTCAATTGATCCATTTGAAGAAGAAGAAAGTCGTTGATCATGGCGCCATTCTCAGAATTCGTTTGGCCCTCGGCGTCCTCAAAAAAAGGCCCAATCATTCCTCCAGCGGAAACAGCACAAAATGAAGTAACTTTGAACGGGTGTAATGGTTTACCTTTGTAACGGTATTAATGGTTATTACCTCTTCGATCACGTGATCAAAATATACTCCTGATACCTGCCCATAGTTCTTCCTTCTACTCCAAGTCCTTTACAGTGCATGCGGTTCGACTATGGAATCAACTCCCAAATGCTATAAAGGAAGCCGAAACAGCCACCTCTTTTAAAAAACGGCTAAAAAAATTTTTTTCTATCTATTCCTTAAATTTTACTCCTGTTTTGTCCTCTCTTCTATCCTAGGCACACATTGAGTGTGACAGTATATAAAAAGTGTTTCTTTATGTTATTGCGCTTACGTTAAATACCTGCACTACTTACTTTGTTGGTTAGTTGGAAGAAATTGCCAACTAGACAATAAATCCGCCAAGATCAATAAATAAATAATGGCTCTTTGTGAGTCATATGCGGTTTTTCAGATGCCCCAGATACGTTAATTTTGTTTATTCTCGTATCCGCAAAGATGGAAATGAGCCTCTTCGCTCATGATGAGTTTCGTTAAAAAACCGTCCGTCCTTGTGATGGGGATTCAGAAGCGGAGTATAGCGCTCCATGGCTTATTGACGTGTATTTTACATCTGTCTACTTCACAAATGTCAAAGCAGAATTGACATATGTTGTCATTTGTAAAAATTATAGCATCTTCCGATAGAGTGATTACTTTTTCCCCCACTTATATAATAACTATGTAGATCGGACCATGAATTAAAAAAAAATAGTATTGAGGATAATACTTCATTTTATTTAGTTAATCCTCCAAAGGTGCTTTAAGAGTTAAAATTAATGAATTTTTATTAGATATATAATATTATAAATATTTATATCGTTAGAAATTTCGTATTCAGAATTTCGTATTTATTTCATATTTAGTTGGAAAAATATTTATAAAAGGTAAAAATACATTGAAATTTGACAATTGTGGGTATTTTTTATCGGTTACAGCAAAAGTAACATTAAAAAAATGCTAAACGATTATAAATATTTTTACACTTTTGTAGGTAAGGCTGCAGTCGTATTTCAATAAAAATACGTGGTTGTTAAAAGCTTAAAAACCAGAGTATATACGTATCAAAATATCGTTAGTTAATATCGGTATAGTTAACAAAATGATCTTCCAACTTTCCATCGATTCATGCTTATTAACCACCATTAAATATAAAAGTACTTGCTATCGGTTGATGTAATATTCTAGCCAAATGCTTAAGTTGCCCCACAGAATTGTTTGGAATTTCAAGTCAGATGAAAAATTCCTTTGTTAATTAATTAGAATACCCTCTAAATGTTAAATTGTTTTGAACTAGCAAAACATTCCGAGAACGCTTAAAAAGGTAAGCAAATGTTTACGCGTGCTGTTTTTAAATCTATCATGTCGTAAGGTAAGCATTTAATCAAATCTCTTCTTAATAAAGAAAATTTAATTAATGATAAAATCAACAATACCTTCAGTTTATTTACTCTTAATATTAAATTGATACCTAAATCATTTTACACAATATTTTTACCTTTAATTAGAGAAAACTGCAGTCCAGGTGGTTATTTTTTGGACACATAGTAGAAGAGATTTGCTCTATAGGAATTTTTTGATGTGATCAACTGTGCTACGATTTATAGCAGTTAATAATATGTTTATATTGTTGTTAAAGTATAGCAAATTGCATTCCGACCATATTGTACGCAGTGCGTACAGTTGTCATTGATTCAAGTAAGTGCTTTAATGCTTAAATTACCAATGTGCAATGAATAAAAAATATATATGTATGGTATACATGAGGCATATAAAAACAAAGGCAGCAGTGTCCACCTGCAGTCGAAAATGAGTTAAATAAGCAGTTTTGTTTGAAAAATTGTATATTTTCTCCATAGAACATTTTTTGTCAAAAAAAAAACGGCGTTAATCCATTTAATTTTAGATTTAGAGTTTTGTTGTTGAAACAAAAACGGCAGTGTCCAATATAAAAATGAGAGAATGGCAAAACTAAATAAACGTTTTTTTCGTGATAACCAACCATTTAAGATTGTGGACACTGCCGTTTTTGTTTCTATGTGCCTCCCGTGTATATTTATGTGTTAAAATATGCTCAAATAATTATCATCGTCATCCTTTCCTCCGTGTATTATAATGCACATCCAAATTATTACGTTGAATGATGATTCTACGTGTCAAAAGCAAGGCTATTTGCTAAATGACGGGCGACTTATAATGAAAAATATACTCTCTTCTGCTGCCTATTATAATAAGCCGGTGAATAGTAAAAAATAAATGGTTTTGTCTCGTGGCGCGACCCTATTACATGAGTGACAGCGTCTTTTTTACTTTTTCTACCCTCAGATGCTCAAGACTTATAAAAGTTGTTTTTTTAGGAACGGAGAACTTTAGAATGAAATAAAACACAGTAAAATGGTATAATTTCCGTGATATTGGCTTTATGTGATAGATAATTTTATGGCAATAATGCTTAAATATGCTTTCGGACATGTGGCCGCAGTGGCTCGTGTGTAGGTACGTGGCGTAATCTGGAGGTCCAATTTTCACACACTCTTCGCAGTAATGAAGCGTTCAGTGATGAAGCACACTGTTAGTTAAATGGCTCTGTCAATAAACTAATGTTAAAATCCTTTTTTTTGTTTATTTAGTAGCCATATTCATTTATAGTACCTACTCAACTATGGGCAAATTTATTTGAAATTTAATAGCCTTTATTATAATATTTGTTATAAATAATATGCCGAGAAGATAGAACGCTATACTATGGCTCGCAAAACTTGCTTCCGATAAGTTCTTCCCTAAAAAGGAGTTTGATAATGCAAACCGGATGTTTACCGGATTGCAAGAATTCAAGATAATATTAGATTTGTGGCAGGTTGAAGGAATAACTCACTTTATGCAGGCGGCTTGAAAATTAGTAACGACAAATGTAAAACATATTATTTTAAAATGTCATAAAGATAGAGAACTTCAAAACCGGTAGGTAGATGCAATAAAATAAATAAATCTTCGGATAGAAAATTTTAATATAGCCAAACATAATATTAAAGTAAATGTTGAATTGTTCTATATGTCACAGTTAGTACATTTGTGCAAAAACTGTTTAATAGGAGACATAATTCTATGGAAGACAAACCGCGCTAGTGTAATAACTTACTAATAACTTTGAACAATGCCGCTATACAGCTATGATAATTTCAATAATGCGAACCTCCAACAAATAATACCCGAGCGATTAAGTTAATGTTTGGTTGTGTACTTCTAACTCGACCAGTTCAGTTCAGTTTTTGCCATCAAGGCGAGCTTTTTGCTTCCACAGCACACGTATTACTACGATAGCTGAATCCATCTGTAGGGAATTACTTATTGGAGTTCAAAATATGGCTGGTAATATTCTTTAAGGAAATTTCTTCACTTGGTAAAACCTCACACACACAAATGTTTAAAGCATCTTTTATATTTATCTTATCGATAGCGTTAGTACAGAACATAGAATGCCACATTATGTGGTTTTGTATTTCACTTTGTAGACAGTTTACATATATATACATCGTGTTTCACGATGACACCGCGAAACTCCGGACGGTTGTAATCATGGTATTCAAAAAAAAAATTAAATAAAGTTTTTTCTGTTTAAAAGTGTTTAGTGGGGGCGGGGAGCCCGTCCCGGTCACCTTACCCAAACAGTTAAGCCAGTATTTCATGAGACAACTTTTATAATTTTTTAAGAAATTAGAGTTGCGTTTTTTTAAATCCTTTAGTGCGATTATTTTTTATCAGAATACCATGATTACAACCGTCCGGAGTTTACCCCCTAGAATTGCGCGGTGTCATGTCATCGTAAAACACGGTGTATAACACATGTTCATTTTTGTAGTACTTATGCACTAAAATAATTTACATTCGCTACTTTTTTTAGTTTTATTTTTATAAATACGATACCATCATTGGTGCAATCCGTTTGTCAATCTGATATTCTGAGAATTTAGTCAGACTTTATGCAAATGAGTAGTAGCGGTAGCGCATTTGGCTACCGTGCATGAGGTCGCGGGTTCGATTCCCGTAGGGTTTCAATATGAAATATTTATTAACATATAATTTTTATATTAATATTAAATGTGTGATACCTTGGACTGGTACTGTAGCGTATGATTGATTATTTTACCTTCATGTAGTTTTTGTGAAAATCACTTCAACGCCGCATTGAATTTATAAATTATATTAACTCTAACAAAAATAAGTAATATAATAATATTTATGTATATTACTATACTCGTTTGTGATACCAAATAAAAATATATCAGTCTCTATACAATAATTTTTCCGAAAAATATAAAAACTAACTTTGGTTTTCATGTCTCGATTGTGTCGTATTGTAAACTCAAGACGGGATCTGAACTTCTTCGGTGTAAGTCTATCAAGATTTAAACATTCACTGAAGGGTCCCTTTCAGTGATCCTGTCTTGAGTGTGTCCACATTTTATTCTAACTGTCTTAGCTTCACCTATTTAATGTTCTGTCACTTTATTTATCCCTATTATGCTTATATGATCTCGTGTAAAACTAGGCAATAATAATTTCAAAATACCAATTTAAATGTGAAAACAATGTGATCAATATTTTTTGAAATAATTTATTTCTCATTATTTAGTCTATTAATTTATCCATTATTTTTGGAGTAAAATATAAAATGAATAGTATTTTATTTTTTTCAGAAGAAGAATCGTGACTTTGTAACGATTCTTATTAATCAAATTAGATTTACGGTACAAATCACATTTTATGTAATCTACGTATATTTGTATTGTAGAATAATATTCAAAAGTCATATTTCAATATTGGTTACGGTATTCATATTAAAACGATTTAAACTCATTTACCTAAATCTTCTCGTAAAAAAACATATGAGTACGTAATATACACATAAGTAACCAAAAAAAAAACATGGTATTCCTATCTAAAGCCATCGGTTTGTATAAACATTACAATTCTCAAAATTTTAAACAGGTGTGCGATTAAAACTGCTATAATTCATGGTAAATTACAAGGGAATATAACTTTATTTGTTAAAATTTGTAAATGCACGGTGGCGCCATTACAAAACTGTCCGGCCGCGGCCGGTAGAATTAATTACAGTTTGCGTACTTTACAGATATTGTGTAATCGCTCTCTCTTTTTTTAAAAAGTCGTTTGTTTTCGTGATAACACCCCGCGGGCCGAAGCGGGACATAAAGGGGAGCGTGGAAGGGTTGCCAATTTAGGCGGACACAAGCGTTATATGTCATAAACACGTCCAATTCGTTTACTTTTTATGCTCTATGTAGTTTTATAGCTAGCGTTACTGTGCATGGAATTATTAATAATGCAATATTAACTAATTTCATGTCGTGTCACACCCTGTTGCGTATTTTTCCCTAAAATAATCCTTTTTGTTAAAAAAAAAAAGGTACTATTTATTAAGTGTAAATACGAGGTAATAAAAATATGTCAATGAATTGTTTGCAATTATTTCATTAACAACATTATCTACATTGTAATTCGGTAATTGTGGTTCGGTCATGTAGAGCGAATGTGATGAAAGAACGGCTAATAGAATCTGTGATGCGAGTCTGTCTAGATGTAGAAGTCGAGGAAGGCCGAGATCGACATGGCATGATCAAGTAAAACAAGTGTTCGAAAAATGGGCATGTGAGAAGTCGGAATAATCAACGTGCCTGCATGAAAATATGAATGTGGCGGAAAAAAGGGAAGTGTTCCAAGACAGAGTGTGTGGCGTTCTATCCTCTCTGCTTACCCCTTAGGAGAAATGGCGTGATGGTAAGTTAGTTAGTTAGTTATTATAGTTGCCTGGCAACGGCTTCTATAGGGACATTTATACTTCTTTAAGTTTTTTAAACTATATCCAAATAAGATTATTTTTGTGGCGATTTCTATCTTTCTATGTTATTAGTGTGTGAAAGTATCTATAATATTCATAGTTATTAGAAAAAATACATGTACATAATTTTTCAGTATAAAACATTATTGTACCCAGTAACAATAAACCTAATTTCATTTCATTTATTCATTCTAATTCAAACAAATACATACATGACAATCTACAGCCTAACTAGGCCCTTCGCCCGTTTTAAAGCAAGTAAATCTTAAAGTTTAAAACTGACATACATTTTTTTCCTATACATAAAATTAACAAACATAAAATGTAATAAAGTAAAATAAATACTCTATGATAAAATTTCGAAAAACATTGAAAACAAAATATAATAAAGTAAAAATAATGTAAAAGCATTTTTATTTAACAATTTAAGCAAAAATGGTGATTTGTTGTTAATCACAAGAATACTTAATAATATCGTCACTCGTTAAAAATAAAACACCGAATACGATTTTCAATTTCTTCAGGCCAAAATAGGGTTAAATCACAGCAAAAAAATATTCAGTAAGTGAAGGAAGTGGTTGATTCAATTAATTAACTTTCATAATAAATCGAAATTGCGAGAATTCCGCAGGTTATGGTGCCAATCTATCAATCATCCTTTGACATTGATGGACGTAAAGTTAGCTCAAATTACAGCAGTAATAAAATCATCAAAATAAATTTATTAATATAATATCTAAAATAGTGAACTGATATGCTATGCACTAAGGTTCTGATTATCGCTTAGAGAAAAAAAACACGATACTTTTAAAAAAAATTATCGGGTGTCATTATCTATTTTGTAGTTTTTAGAGTAAGTAAGTTCATAGTATTTAAAAAAAATCATGATTACCTACTCTATTTTACTTTTAAATAATATTTCATATGTCTATATATTTAGGTATAAATTGTGGTCTAGAGGATTTAGTCGCGTAATCTGGATAATTTAATATTCCTTTGTTTGAATTCCACTCCAAGACAACTTGTTTCTGAAACAATTAATCACTACAATATGTATATGTTAAGTATCCATGAAATTTTAGTATTTGGGTAGGTATTAAAAAAACGAACATGTCCTCTCTTAAATTGATAAAAAAACGTTTCACAGAAGTAAGTCTTTATTATTATACATAATTTATTTATTATATCTCCGGTGTTCCAACGCAAAAAGAGAGGCTCTTTTATTGGTAAGAGATTTACATGTTGATATTTGGAAAAAGATGATTTGGAAATTTGTTTTCCATTAATTATTTTTTGTGTTTTGATTCCGTGCTTGTCTATACATAACGTATTTGGTTTGTGTGCTCTCACGTTTTCTGAAATGCAATAATTGCTTGAATTTTTATTTGTTTCCGTTATTTATGGGATTTAACAAATAGAATAAACCAATTTAAAATCATTTTCACCCCTTTATAACGTTTTGAAATGGAATTGCTTTTTATAAATGGTTGTATTTTCGCTTTGGTTTTAATCTGATACCTTTGACGAATGATAAATTACTGGGGCAGAAAAAAACTACCTGGAAAGAGAGATGGTTTCAGTTGGAAAATAAATATTTCCTGAAAAAATCCTAACTTTATTTCTTTTATATGTAACGGGGTTTATACACGTATTATTACTTTTTCAACGATTCGTTGTCTAACTGCTTATGTGTACAGCGATACACGGAAATCTATTAAACTACATATTAAAATAAGCATTTTATTTTGTCTTACTACAATTTATTTTAGCTTTTATCTAATAAATGAAACATTACCTACTACATATGGAGAATGTTAATATCAAATTACAATATTTGTGGCTGAGCTTATGATTTTTTTTAAATGTTTAATTTCTGCTTTCGTATAGTCGGCAATAACTGTGCTAGAAAACAGAAAGCAAGATAAGCTGGAGTGGGATTCGAACTTAGAAATTCCAATCCGAAGTCCCCGATTCTACCACTAGACCACAACCCAGTCATTGTCAGTGAAAATACATCTAGTTTTCACTTGGAAACTTTTTATATTGTAAGACGTCGTATTTATCAGGTTTAGAACGTCTGTTAATAAAAATTTTAGGAGTCGTAATATGTTTAAGATTTTTTTGTACTTTACTATGAACTACAAAAAAATATTTAATCAATTAGGGTAGTGCCTATAAAACTCAAAATAAGTTATGACCTCCCATAAATCTTTAAACCCCCATACATTGTTTTTGTCATTATATAAGGGTTATAACCTAAAAGGATGCTTGTACATGTAATAAATTTCTCCGTATTTTTATTACGGAAAAAGCCATTTTTTCGTTAATCCATTTTAAAGACAGTTGTTGGTACATGTATTTAAACCGAAGGCGAAGTAAACTAGTTATTTTTATTTACTTAATAATAAACATGTAACTAAGGAAGTTGTACTTTAAAAATAATATTATAAAAGGAAAATAAACTGAGATATGTAACGTTAAAATTAGTCAAAGAAAAATGGATCATAACGATAAAAGAATAAACCCGATAATTTAAAACAATTTACATACTGTGCAAATTGACTGCATAAACTTCTTTATAAACATGTAGGCAATGCCGTCAAATGAATTTAAAATATGTGATACTTAAAATTCGAACCACGGTTTTCCGAGAAAAAAATTGTCTCTTTTCTCTCATATTTAACCGTGTTGCACAGAAAGAGAGGCTTTATGATTATCGAGTGGGCAGATTTGGTAAAATGTAAATGTTCCGCACTTTTGTAACAAATAAAATATAAAAATAATGGGTTTCACCAACTTCAGCTCACGTATGATGGTCCACTGCTGGAAATAATAAGTCATACAAGTTATTATACTTGGTGTACCGATGCAGTGCCCTATGCACCATTGGGTGCGGATAAGGGAAAGTAATACTAGTAGTGGTATTTTATATTATTTGTTGGTTTCAATTCATTTTTACAGATTATCACGCGATGAAATATAAAATGCAGGTACCTATTTACAGATTATCACGCGATGAAATATAAAATGTAGGTACCTATTTACAGATTATCACGCGATGAAATATAAAATGTAGGTACCTATTTACAGATTATCAAGCGATGAAATATAAAATGAAGGTACCTATTTACAGATTATCACGCGATAAAATATAAAATGTAGGTACCTATTTACAGATTATCACGCGATGAAATATAAAATGCAGGTACCTATTTACAGATTATCACGCGATGAAATACAGAAAGTAGGTACCTATTTACAGATTATCACGCGATGAAATATAAATGTAGGTAGGTACCTATTTACAGATTATCACGCGAAGAAATATAAAATGTAGGTACCTATTTACAGATTATCACGCGATGAAATATAAAATGTAGGTAGGTACCTATTTACAGATTATCACGCGATGAAATATAAAATGTAGGTACCTATTTACAGATTACCATGCGATGAAAAAATATAACATGTAGATACGTATTAATTTTCAGCTGATTGCCCATATTTTTTGTCTTTTTCAATAACTGTTGAGGCAAAGTACTAATTGATTTTTGTTCTCTTTGTTCCAGGTATGTGTTTGCAGAAACTGTTGATAAGGAGTTCCTCAAAGGACTGACAGAAAGGTATTTTGAAAACGTTACTCCCCCATGCTCAGTATGAATGCGCAATTCAGTTCACTGTAATTACAACATTCAAAGGGCTTTCATTTTTGGACCAACTCTTCACACCTAGCTAGCTATTGAGCCGGAATCGACCTTCTAATACGTAACGAATATCTTAATCAAATACCTCACTTCCTTCAAATTAATCAAAGGACGTTTCCCATTATTTTATTTTTGTTATATTATATTTTGGTCAGTTCACCTGCATGGCTTATTAAATAATCCAGTTTATTATTTTTAAAAGAATGGACAAGAAAGATTATAACTAAGTCATTTCCAATTTACTCTATCAGTAAGCGAAAAAACACTGATGCACTTTCAAGTACCTGTCTGTTAACTATCGGCCAATTATTTAGTTGGATATTTTGAGAAATAAATATTTTTAGTTTAACCTCAACAAAGAAATTATTGTTTTTTTTGTTATTTTCAATACATAACTTTTTTTTACTTTGCTTCATGTAGTAAATAAATGGCTGTTTTTATATTTTTTTAATCTAACCGTTTTTAAGGGATTGTATAAAAGAGCGAAGACCTTGTTTTTTTAGTAAATGTAACCTGATACACCCGTTAGAAGTAAATTAATTAATAAGTATCATCTTACACACTGTTAGTGTTTTTGAGAGACAATTACGGCAGCAATACTCGTTAGGGTTAGAGGAAAATATTTTTCCAATTTCAATTACTTGTACGTGTTTATGTTTTTTATTCTGTAAGATAAATCTCAGTTTATCCCCGGAAAAAATATTTACTTTGAATGACCCAATTACTTGCATTTCTTACTGATTTGTTATATTTTTTATGCTTTTCAATAATGGACTTGTTTAGTACCTACCTATTGGAAAAATTACAAACTAATTATACTGATACTCAAATAGATGTACGTATTTTAACGGGTTAGAACTAATAACTAATAACATTGAAAATTCCATAGCTTTTTCATTTTTCAATTTGTATTAACATATTTACCCTATTGAGAGTTTTGGAACGTTTTTTATTAAAAATGAAAAGATATTAAAATTATTCATTTTAAAATATGAATATCACTAGTCTCCTATGGAAGTAATTGTTTTAATTAAAAATTTTATATTGCGCTGAACTCCGTCACATGAAAAAAATTAAAATATCAAAAAAAAAAACTTTTTCTATCCAATCAAGTAATATGATATTATCGACGTATAAAAGTGACATGGCCTTTTTACACTGATAAGCCTATACAGCTGTAACTATAAACGATAAAATGAGAGCAGAAAACTCAGTTTTGTTCGGTTGAAAGTGTGAATAAACGCTTTGTTTTCTTTAATGTTCCTTGGAGCTTTTTTTCCTTTAATGTAAAGAAAACTTTAGTACACGGGGTAGAAAAAGCCATCGTTTTCCTAAGAGAGTCAGATAAGGTAGTTTTTGAACACAAATGTATCTTAAAACATGCTTTAAAACCATAAAACCACATTGACTAATCGCTTTTGTGGAAATGCGAATCACTCATTATCTTTGTAGAACCAAGGGAAAAAACGATGGAGTCTTAGAAACTGTCTTAAAACGGTCTTACCGTTAAAAATCATTACCTGTTTTCTACAGGGAAAAGCTTTTATGAGGTAAATATAATCGGTATTTGTAAAATGCTTGTTTCTAGTTTAAAATTTTAGTCATGTACCATAAGATTTAATATTAAATAAAACTGTATTTACACCTGTATTTATTACACATGAACAATTTTCCTAAAAACTGAACAACTTAAAAACAATATTGTCCCTACAAACTAAACTGTAGTTCTCGGGTACAAAAAAAACCAAATTAAATTGTAAATAATTTTTGCCGTTTTTTCATAGAATCGATTTTCTCTCTGGAATATTAGCATTATTATTATAGTGATTCCTCCTAGATTAGAGCAATAATTTTTTCACACGTTGTAGATATCCACAAGAAGCGTGTTCGTTTGGTCTTATTTTTTTAAAGAATCGATTTATCTCCGTTAACAAACTTTATCAAAACATAAGACGATCCTAACACCTTTCTATTCGATATCTTGTTAAAAAAATCTTCGCTCTAGTGCTACATTCCAAGGAGAAATTCAAGGAAATTCATGCGGTCACGTGACAGCGCATCCTCTTAACATATGTCATAATGAACGCGCCTTAGCTAAGACAAGTAGGTCATAATGAGCTCGCCTTAGCTAAGATTAGAAGGTTTCGCTGAAATTGTAAATTTTCAATTTACTTACATCGATCACAAGATTGGATGGGGTACCACGTCATTAAAGTCAGGATGGCTTGGGTTTATCAAGTCATAGATTACATCAAGCCGCAGAGTAAGGCCGAGTTTACAAGGACTATGCGTAAGCACGTAAATCTTGCACCTGCTTTGGCGCCAAATGCTGGCTTTATTCGGTTTACACGGTGGCTCCGAATGTTTGATGAATTAAACTGATACAGACTTTAATTTTTAAGGCATTTTTCGTCTATACATGCTGTGTGAAATATCAAAGGTCAATAGACGAAAACATATTATTTTCAATCATATTCTTATCGAAAGTTACTATATAGAGCAAGAAAAAAAAAATCATTCCTAAAGCTAAAAATTCATAACCGTGAACTAAATTCTATGCGTAGAACGTAGAACATATCCAAGTCCCAGCTGAAATTGAATTAAAGAATATGTCATTCAACCTAAGTGGTCAGATAGGACACCTGCGCATTGCTCATCTAAACTAGGCCTAAATCTAATACCCTACAAAAATTTCACCAGGGATAATGTATTCTTAGGCACAGTGGAGTCGCAAGAGCAAATCCCAGATCTTAATATTTCCATACCGTAATTTAATTATCTGCAGCAAATGTAAATGAAACATAAATTGAAGATGGGTTTGTGAACTTCCCGGCGAAATCGTGGAATCGGCCTCAGAAACTTATTTTGCATTTACAAAATTAACGAATTAAGGTTTATATAATATATATTATTCAATTTCTCTTATCATCATCATCATCATACAATATCCGCTCCCCATGTGGAGCATATGGATTCCACAAACTGCCTCCAGGCCAAGCGATCGGCCGCCAGCTCCCGCGCATCCTCCCAAGTCAAGTCCACGTCCCGCAGCTCCAACGCAAACTGCCGACGAATTGTCAACAGTGGACGACCAGGACGCCGAGAACCTGATGCCTTGTAAAATAGGAAATTTTCTCTACTATTTGAAAAAACCCATAACAAGATAATGCGAAATTTAATTCATGGCTATTTACATAAAGCCTTTACAAATATCTATAACAAATTATTATGCCTTCTGATTCAAGGTAACTTGACTGATTCGTGACAATAAGATATCATGCCTTTTGGTTCAGGGTACTGACTGTTTTGACACAATAAGCACGTTTTTTTTTCTCAAAAATATTGTACAGTTTTTAAAACTAAATAAATATCTAAATATACTACTAACACAAAGTTTAAACCAAAAGCTCATTGTTTTTTGGTCCCACGTTTCAAAAAGATTGAAAATATTTTAGTATACGCTAATCTTTAAAAATAACTTAATTAAAATCAAATATATTGATGTTGGTCTAGCGTTTAGAGGCGCGGACTTCGGATTGGAATCCTTAGGTTCGAATTCCATTACACCCGAAAAATTTTCCACACTTCTTGCACAGTTATTACACGAACTATTCAAAAATAGCCCCGAAATTGAATGATTTGACTTTATTATAAGAAGGGAAATAATGTTTATTTTTCATATAAAAACTCGGCCCTTAAAAGGCGAGCCCCACTGCACTGAAACATCAAATGTGAATAATGGAATTATTAATCTCTTTAGGAGTGACGGGAATCCATCGAGTATTGAAAAATGTGGAATAAGTTGGCATTCCCGTAAACACGTATCGGATCAAACACTTTGTTATTTTAATGCCATAACGTCTACATTAGGGTGCCTAATGGAATTTCCGAACCAGCCAGGTGGTGAAACCCTAAGAGGGGTACATTCCAGATGTTTTCTTACCTAACGCATGCGTCTTCGTTCATCAGCCACTGTACCACGCCCGCCTAAGAGGCAATTTTATGATCAACATTACAAGTTCCTTTTATCTACACTGTTTCCACTTACTCAAGGAAAATAAAGCGCTGTATTTGAGTCTCTTCTTTTGTAAATGTGGGCTATTAAACACGGAGAAAAGCACCACTACTTTGTACCGACGAAAAAAACTGTGTTTTCGTTTTATGCACTATCATCGCTTTCTTTTTATTGTAATTTTCTGCTACACGGAAAAAAATACTGCGCAAATCCTGTAAATGTGTAAGATTTCCTGTTAAAAGAGATGAACTAAATTTCAAATTAAATAACAAACAATTTAAAACAAATAAAGTTTGAATATGATTTACGATGCGAGTGTGCCTAGATGTAGAAGTCGAGACAACAAATACTTGATAGTGGTCATGTGAAAAGTCAGAATAATCGACGTGCGTGCGTGAGAAGATGTATGAATGTTGAGGAAGCAAAGGAAGTGTGCCAGGACAGAGTGGTGTGACATTATATCCTCTCTACCTTCCCCTTCGGGGAAATGGAGTGATGGTTAGTTAGTTTAGTTAGTTAAGTTTGAGTTCGCTGGCTGCTTGAACACAATTTCTATAAAGATACTAAAAAAATACGTGTTTAAGTATTAAATATTTGTTGGTTATTTATCATGTCTGACCATTGTTTTTATGTAAATAAATGTACCTGTCTAGATTTTTAAAATAAACTTATTTTATGTTATCTTATACGCTACTCTCTTAGTAATCCGCTGCTCGATAATCCCACAAATCCTATTATAATCGACGCCGACGACGCCGACGGTTATATTTTTACATGTTAAGCTCTAAATCAGGTTCTATAATAATTCCCCTTTGTTCGTTTTTCGAACTACCTAAGGCAGTGCAATCCTTCAATCAAAATTGTTTTTACGAAACATGAATTTTTAATTTTAACATCTTTTTTATAATCTCCCGTTTTCTTTAATTGGACCCTTGATGTTTTTTTTTAGTATTCGTAAAGCAGGTACGGTGTACGGTATTAGATTTATAATATGTAAAAATATTCTAGCATTATTAATTTTCATAACGTTTATTAATTCCTTGCTTTGTGAGACTCCTTTCACAAAGGTATTATACTAATCCTTATGAAGTACTCTTGACTCAACGCCATCGTATTGCGAGGGATGGTCGCAGGGATAAAGCACAATTAGAGGTTATATTACATTCTTTCAGCATCATTCCATAGCCATAGAGGTGCATAATGGCGGGTTCTTAGTTTGGATTTTGTTTATGGTTGTTTATTACTATAACTGTACAAGATTTCAATATTTTTTATTGAATTAGATCCGATCCTGAGACTGTCCGTAGTCATGTTCTATAAAATTTATAGACGGGTTTAATTAGAACCTATTCATGCATTATTATTTTGAAATACTAAGCTATAATTGTGAATTATAATCAATTTTTTGTATTTTTAAAGAATGAATCCTAACAAGAAAGTTTTAAAGGAAAAATATTAGTTATTTTAAAGGTATATTTAAAAGATTTATCTACCGATTTTTATTATCTGCACAAGCACGTAAGAAAATGTAATATAAAATATCTTTTCCTTTATATGTCAAATTAAATTACTAATGAAAAAGTTAATGCTCCCTTTTCCTAAAATAATGGAGACCTACGTTTATAACAATTTTTTTTATTTTGACGCCAATTGTATATTTCATTTCGTGTAATTTTCATAACGGATGTAAAAAATATTCACTCGTTCTTCCATTTTTCGTGAAAATATTTATATTGTAGAAGTCAAGATATAATTTTTACATAACGATTCATATTTCGTATTTTTGATCAATCGGGACCTACGAGTACGCTCTAAAAATTCAATGAAAAAATTCCGTTTCTGAATGTAAAATTAACTGATTATAAAAGCACCGTAAGCTGATATAACAACCCATTTATAAAATTTTGAGTCTGAAATGATGATATTAAAATGAATTTTTGCATTTCACGAATAAAATGGATAAATATTTATTGATAAAATAATCAAAATTTTAATAGGAGGATTAAATAAAACATTTTTGCTGGGACTGGATGTGAAAATTTTATCACAGTTGTTTATTCGTTAAACAATATGTTCTTTACCAACACGCCATTTTAAATAAGGGGTAAGCAGAGAGGATTGAACGCCACACGACTTCTTCTTCTTTCACCACGTTTGCTCCTATAGCATGCGGACATCCCTAGATCCCTCTAGGAGACTATCGCCGTACAAATCTCTCTCCTCCTCCCACGTTAGGCTCGCATCTATCAGCTCCGCCGAGTATATCAGGAAGATTGTCATCAGCGGCCTGCAGGCCCGTGGGCGCAAAGAAGAGGAAGCTCTGCCAACCTGTCCTTGTACTCTTACCTAGTAATACTGATTATTCCGACTATTCACCTTACATTTTGAAATTAAAAAAAAATTCACAATAGATTTCTATATACACCGTTTCCCACGATGAGACCGCGAAACTCCAGAGGGTGATTATTCATGATATTCTGAGAAAAAAATCTTAAATAAAGTTTTTCAAAAAACTCAATTCTAATTACTTAAAAAAATGATTAAAATATGAATAAAAATTCACGCGTGTAATACCGTCCATTTTTGAACTGGCTAACACCACGTGACCTGCACCAATTTCAGATATGAAATTCGAATTTTGAATGTCCGCACAAGGCAAGGCGTTCGGTGACCAGAGCGGACCCCCACTCCTCCCCGCCCACCGCCACCTCGCCACCGCTAGCATTTCAAACAGAAGCCAGTATTACATAGTCGCTTTTTATTAATACTTTTTTTAAATTAATTATTAAAAATGCCCGGATCAAAAAACTTTATTAGGATTTTTTTCTCAGAATACCATGAACAATCACCCTCCGGAGTTTCGCGGTCTGATCGTGGGACACGGTGTATATAGGATGGGTGTTGGTGGTTTAAATGTTGAATAAAAAAAAAACTACGGAACAAAGAACATTTTTATTAGCATTTAATAAAAATTGAAAGCTTGGAATATTCATTACTTAAAAACAATATTGCTTATGTGACGGCGCACGTGAACACAGCGCAACGTTGCATGCGGTATTGCGTTGATTTCCCAGATGACGTTCCTCTTCAACTCTTCTAAAGTGGTCGGATTATTATCGTATTCGATTTGAGATAGCCCCACAGAAAATAATCACATGGAGTGAGATCGGAGCTGCGTAATGTCACCCCTTAAAGAAATTAGTTTTTTTTTATCCTGGGAATATTTCCTTCAGCAAGTCTATGGACAACCTAGCAGTGTGGCATGTGGCACCGTCCTGTTGGAACCGTATTCTTAAGGTATTACCACGGTATTCCTGCAAGGCGGGGATCAAGAATAGTCTTAGCATCTCGCAAAAAATTTTCTCGCCTCACAGAGTAACGAACTCGACCCACAGCGTCGGGCGTCCTCGCAGAGCGTGGACGGCCAGTATTCATTATTTTTAACGTCGACCCGGTTGTTTAAAACATCCTTACCCATTTGCGTATCACATTGGCGATTGGGGCATCACTAATGTCTCGCAAATCGTGTTCCGCGCAATAATCACCGATGTTTTCATAAAACGCGCGAACACAAAACGCACGCTGCGCTCCTATGTACGTCTCCAGCGCGTTTTATGACATTCTCCCCCCCAACCGGTCGCCGCGCATTTCCTAGAAATTAACGAAACAAACCGCCAACACCCTTATGGCCCACCCTGTATATAGATATTTTTTTAATATTAACAATACATAACTGCATAATCAACTGATCACGGTGTATCTGTATGTATAAAGGGTATAGCTGTATAAGTAATAACAACAAAGATGTATAAATATGGAGGAAGCGAGGGAAGTATACCAGAATAGAGTTGCATGGCGTTCTATCCTCTCAACGTGATGGTTAGTTATTTTCATTTTATCTGTTTTTTTTTTATTAAGAGGAAAACCAACAGTTACAAATCGTTATAGTAAACATAAAAATCAAACAGGATTAACCAATTTAAGGTTTTCACAAGAAAAGAAAACATGGGTTAAAAAATAATATTCTCATAAAATTACTAGATATAAATTATACATAAAAGTGAGTTAAAACTTAAATATATATCTTTTTTAAATGCACTCGGAAGGCAAACGCCGCAAATCACCATGGTTTTTCCGAAATAAATCTGTATTTAATTATTAAGAAATTTTATTAAAGTTATCGGAGGCTCGCCTTATATACGAATTTTGTCTATAGTTATAGGCATATAGACATTTGTTTAGAGAACCTTAATCATGCTTACCTATTTTACAAGGCGTCAGGTTCTCGGCGTCCTGAACGTCCACTGCTGACAATCTGTCGGCGTCGGCAGTTTGCGTTCCAATTTGTGGATTAGGGTGATGCTCGGGAACTGGCATTTTGGGGGTAGTTTGTAGAATCCATATGCTGCATATAAGGAGCGGATGTGGTATGGCGATGATGATGATGACACGATAGAACAAGAATAATTCACAAATAAACACAATAAATTTGAGTCGTAAAAATTGTTCATGTATTTCTAAAGGTTGCGGTCGGTTCTAATAAAAATATTGACGAGTATCATTAAAATATTTTCCTACAATTTTGTTGGGTTCCCTTCGTAAGTTATGCGCAGGGGTCATTTTAAAAGGATGGCAATTTTATGTGCAAATGAATATTTCATTGATATTTTCTACGGACGATATTTTAATATATATCAGAGACGTTGTGTACGTAACTTTCCCTTAGAAAAGATATGGAATGATATACAACGTAAACTGAATTAAGGCTTCTGCGGTCGTTTTCCCTTCAGGAAAGATTTTGTTGTATTTTATGGGGAAGAGATCGTATCTTTTGAATTTAAAAAAGTAAGTATTTCATTTGGTATTGCTCTATATTTATAATTTATGCATTTTGTGTTTTTTTTTAAACACGCATTTATTTATTATTAATATTCAACATTTTTTAAGCACGCATTTATTTATTATTAACTTTGTGGTCCAACATTTTAATATTATGTTAATAAAAATTTATATAAAACCACTCACCGACTTTTCTGTCTACCGGTTTCGAGACGTAACCCGTCTCTTCGTCATATTAGATTTACAAAAACACTCACCCATAGTAGATTTATAAAAATATAAAATCGACATGCAGATTAGACACATGCTTCACTACGCCACCACCAAGGGTTAATGATTTATAAAGCTAATATTTCAAAAGGATTAACAATTGGAAAGGGAGGAAAGGGGGGGGGGGTGAAGGGTAGGGTGACCATTACAATGATATATCGAATAATGGACTATATTGGAAAGTTACTTGATTATTCATTGATGGGACACTACTTTTCAAAGCCAAGGTGTAGTGTTGTT
Source organism: Micrasema minimum (assembly GCA_022494985.1). Lineage (NCBI taxonomy): Eukaryota > Metazoa > Arthropoda > Insecta > Trichoptera > Brachycentridae > Micrasema > Micrasema minimum. The sequence continues at coordinate 19,137 of JAGVSP010000623.1, forward strand.
GTCCTGACGAAGAGACGGGTTACGTCTCGAAACCGGTAGACATTAAAGTCGGTGAGTGGTTTTTTACAAATTTTTATTGACATAACACGCATTTATTTCTTTATTTCATCATCACCATCTCTGGTGACGTATTAGGGGTCCTAGCCTTGTCCAAAAACGTCTCTACTCGTCTGTCTCCGCCTGCTACTCTTCAGTTTTTTCTCAAAGTTGCGGTGTTTGTCTTCGCCGCTCTGATCATGTTATTTATTTATTCAATTCATCCTTAGCACAGATGTCCTTTATAAATACTTTGGAATAAATTGGATGTAGGTATAGTTTATTTAGATACTTCAACAATTTATAGTGCATCTTGGAGATAAAATATCTTTACACCTTAGAAAAAAATACATTCGAAATTAACTACAGCAATTACAGTTTTTTAAAAAAAAACTGTCAAATGGCACAGTTTAAAACATCACCACCCGACTTTGTTTATAATAAAAAAAATTAAAAACCTTTATTCCAAGCCTTGAGGTGGAGAGTGCAAGCCTCTAAGGTTCATATAAAAAACTAAAATGAATACAGAATAAGAATATAACCAAATTAAAACAACCTACGTCTGCTTATCTTAAAAAAATTGATTTAAAAAGAGAAATAAAAAAATAAAAAATACAAGATAAACAAACTTAAACTTCCTCTACGATATTTTCATAAATAAAATATACTTTAAGCGTAATGTTTCAAAATGAATGTAAAAGATTTTAAGTGATGAAGTAAGAGCGTTTCATTCAAAAATAATATTTGTTCTTCGCATGTACAAAGTAAACCCTTTTCTTATAATTGAGCTGCCAAATGAAACGTTCTTTATCCAACCACTTTGATTTTGGAATTATAATTACTTTTGGTGCTTAGTCCTGATAGTACTCTTGTTAAACGTCTGAAGAAAGATTTATTTGTTCAATATAATGCTACAAAAAGCTTTTACACTTCAATGAATGATTAAAAAACTTTTCCTCAAACATATTGTTAGGTTATTCCATCACAACACACTCAAAATAATTAAGGCTATTCTCGTTTGTTTCTGGTTAGGCTTATTTCACCCAGATAAAACAGTATTTAATAAGGTTTCTACAAGAGTGGTTTTGGGTTTAGTTCCTAAGTGTTAAACTGTCTTTTTTGAAAAATAGTCAAGTTTACTTATTTGTAAGGAAAGCATACAATTTGGACTGCTTCTTCTCCTCGATGACGCTACATCCCTGGATGGGATTTGATTAAATATTTTAGTGCTCCCCAGTGGCTTCTATCTCTAGCCACCCTTCTCTAGTCCCAACTCCCCCTAACGCTGCTCCAGTCCTCTTCCACACAGTCCATCCATCTCTTCCTAGGTCTACCTGTAGACCGTTTTTATTAAAAAATCCTCTTTGTTAAAAATTTTGGTGGTCTTTTGTCGGCCATTCTTTCCACGTGTATTGCCTATCGCAATTTAGTGATTCTTGCTAAGGCTTTCGGGAGACGTTCGAAGTGTAGCTCTAGTTCATTTTTAAAAATTAATATATGAATTTAAGTAAGAGAATTCTAATAATCGCAGAATGACGAAAAATCTTCTATATTTTCTTCATAAAGCGGGTCATGGTCACCTCTCCCTTGATTATTTTTATTTTACTACCGACTTAGATGACACAGACATACATAATAATGCTTCATACATTTTCAATCTGGTTTCTCCTAAACTAGATCTCGACTTGTTTAACCGGACTAAAAAGATGACGTATTAGTAACCACGTACATTGCTACAATATTTAGTGGTGTGCAGTGTATCGACAGTGTACGGGAAAAAGAGCGTAACTATCAAAATGGCTTAGATACATCGTACTTGGTGTACCAATGCAAAGTACCAACACTATGTTCATAATACTTTGAATTTACATGAAAGCAAGATTATCAGTCTAACCCTTTTCACCAGTTTAAGATATCACGAATCCATTTTACGTAACTAACACATATTTTCATGTTGGTCAGAAAGTGTAATATATTTAATGATACCCCTTTGTCAATTCAATTGCTTCCATCATGCAAAGATATTATCGTGAAACTATAACTAAGATTTAAAAAAATAAAATATTACTTATTAATATTAATTAAAATAAGGATGAAAGTAGATTGAATGCAGTTGAAATGCGATCCTTCAGGCGAATGTGTGGTAAAACTATGGATGATAGGTGCACTAATGTTGAAATTAGAGCAGAATGCAAGGCTGAGATAAGCATTATCGACAAAATTAAGAAAGGTCTTTTACGTTGGTTCGGTCATGTAGAGCGAATGGATGATGAAAGAACGGCAAAAAAAATATATGATGCGACTTTCCCTGGATGTAGAACAAGGAAGGCCGAGAAAGACATGGCATGATCAAGTAAAACAAGTGCTTGAAAGTGGGCATGTAAGAAGTCGGAATAATCGACGTGCGTGCATGAGAAGATGTATGAATGTGGAGGAAGCAAGAGAAGTATGCCAAGACAGAGTGGTGTGGCGTTCTATCCTCTCTGCCTACCCCTTCGGGGAAATGGCGTGATGGTTAGTTAGTTAGTTTTTTTAAAATATTACTCCGACTAACTGTTTAACATCTACCTAATTGTTCTTCATTACTCTTTGTATTTCTCGGCCTTTCTTCAACATGTATGAAAACATGCATGCATGTAGAGAAAGCAATATTTGTCATTTAAGATACGTAAATACAGTTGCGCGTTGTATAGGTAGTTAACGAGATATAGTAATTTCGTGGGTGATTTCCTTTTGTCTGATCAGATGTGATACCTTGGTGTGTTGTACGAGTAGGTATGGTGCAGCATAATAGGCAATGTGGGTAGGCTACTCGCTAACATATTGTTACACTCCTTTTCTTAGCGTCCACACACCTTTGGTGATGCACCTTAGGTCATTGATAAGAAACCATCGAAATTCTAACAAACTAATTAACGGCCTCCGTAGCGTAATGGTTATGATGCTGGACTCACGATAGGGAGGTTCCGGGTTCGATTCCCGGTGAGAACACAAAAATAAAAAGTGATTTTTCTCAAGCCTGGGTGTTAGTAATTGGGCCTCCTGGCCCGTCGAGGTGGTTTAAAAAAAACACGGTGCTCGGTATGTATTTTTATGATTTATTATTTTTTCATAAAATTCACACATTCAATATAAAAAAATAAATATAATATAACAAAGTTTGAAGTATATATAATACGAAAATCCGAAATTTCATTTAGAAAACACTATTAATTACACGTTTTCTCGACATAATAGGTACAACAATTATTGTATAAATACTTCGATAGTAAAATTCAGCATTTGCATTATAGGTAGGAGCTACTACTACTACTTTCCCTTATCCGTAACCAATAATGCATAGGGCACTGCATCGGTACGCTAAGTGCAGTGTATATATTAAATAATTTTACTAAGATTACTGTAAGATGATCAGTCATACGCTTCAGTACCAGTCCAAGGTATCACGCCTGAAACATTATTATGTGAATCACATGTAAATAAATATTTCATGTTGACCCCCATGTATAGGTAGGTACACCTCAATAATTAAATTGCTTCCAATAGTTGAAAGTTGCTCTAGATATTTTAATTTAGATTCTAGTGTTTCGTCAAAGCTGTCCAGTTTTCTTGGTAACGGAAAGTTGCCTGGATCCATTGACGAAGATGTGTCGTTTTCGATAAAGTTTGGCCATCGCTACAGCGAGGTGCTGAACTTCATGGCTGCTATTCCTTGAAACCGGTTAGGTGGCTTCCTTGGCGCTCACCACCTACTCCGAGGGCAGAGCGGAGTACTCCGCTTTGTGTTAACTCGATCATCTGTTAGCTCACTCCGGCCCGGGATGCGAACCCTGCGCACGACTTCAGAGCACTTGTACTTTTACCGCTGTGCACGAAGAAATGAGGAATCAGCAAACCAGAAATGAGAAATCATCAAGCAAGTGAATTGCGTCACCAGAGGCGAAACTAGGATTATAAGGATTAAATTTGCATTCATTCTAAAACTACTACTACTTTTCCTTATCCGAACCCAATGGTGCATATGGCACTGCATTGGTACAACAAGAGCAGTGTATCTTGATTTTTTCATGAAGCTAGGTCTTACGCTTCAGTGCCAGTCCAAGGTATCACACATGAAACATCAATATGAAAATCACATGTCATGTAAAATAATATTTCACGTTGACCCCCTACGGGAATCGAACCCGCGACTTCATGCACGGTAGCCAAATGCGCTGCTACGGGCGGGTCATTTTATAAAGCTCCATAGAATGCTAAAAATATTGAAAAATCAAATTAGATTTCTGCTTCTTTCTGAAACTTTGACAATTTAAAAATACCATCACGCGGCGAAACAGCTGTCACAAATATATATATATAAATGTAACCATTAATCTTAATCGATTTTAAAAAGAAAACTTGAACTATCGGCGTGCTTAATTTTTTGTGAAACACAAAGGCCCGGTTGCGCCGATAAAGTTAAAATTAAAGTCAGTGCTAATTTCAAATAATAATTCCTTTTAGGTCGAATTTGGTTACAAAAGGAATATTTATTTTAATTTAGCCTTGACTTTAACTTTAACTTTTTTTGTGGAATTGGGCCAAAGTTAGTTACACAAATTCACATTATTGACTTGCTGGTGCATTATTAGGCTCTTAATATTTATCCTTTATGACGGTTTTACTTTATGACGGTTTTACAAAACTACTAACACTGCGTATATCAAATTTTGAACTTTGGGCTCATTTCACTTATTTCATTTGACTTGATATTTAATTTAGCGCCCCTCTCTAGCACGTTGTGCTCGTATCTCAAGCCCCTCCTGCCCACTTCTAGTTCCGCCACTGATCGTCACGAGTGCAATTTGAAATTACTAAGCCACCTTTTGTTCAAAACATAAATGTAATAAGCTTTAGCATCCATCTCAAATCACTCAGATGCCCTTTTGTTCATCTTTACAGCATAAACGTACTTAATAATGCCCTTGCCTCCATTTCGCTATCCCCAAGAACTTTAGTGTAAAACATAATATTTAAATATTAGTTATAATCGAGTAATCGTCAAATCTTTTTTTAGAAATCTGTAAAATTTTATTGAAGTTACTGAAATTTAACAAAGCTATTTTTTTTTATACCACTACCCTCACATTGTATTATAACGGAGTGTTTTGCACGTAAAGAGCTTTGGCCTTTGTTCAATAGGGGAAAATTCTATTATTTATTATCAGATTCCAAGTAATTGAAATCTAAATTCACCGATCAAGACACTACGATCCTTTGAGGCAAGCTCTCCGTAAATGTATAACAGTAATTAGAACCGAATATCCTTTCCCCATTCCTCTATTACTGTATAAAAGGCCAGCTATTATTATTTACTGTCACGATTGATCAAAGACGATAGATTGTTTTATTTCTCATTATTGCTTTTTCTTTTCCTCTGTTATTGGTGGCTGAAAATCATATTTAAAGGCTAATTAAATTTCTATCAGAACTGATTTTGTATTGCATGCTCTTTCGATACATCCATTTTGATACGCAATACGGTAATCGGCGTCTGACTGAACATGAACAGGAATTATAATTTATCGACTCTCCTGTCTATTTTCAGGCTTCATAGTTGTATCTTAATAGATAATATCTAGGATCGGCTTTGAGATTACATCTCCATCTTCTAATGAGTATCTGCATAATGTATTAATGCACGTGAGAAGTACACAAAGTGATGCCGCGGAAAGTGCATGGAAAGTTGTATTATTATTCCTTAGAATCCGAGGTGAAGGACCTTATCTATACATTATCCTTGCATTCATTTCTAGCTGCTCCTGAGTTTACTCTAAACTCGGCTTCAGTTCCAGCTGAAGTATAGACGCGATCTTGCGGTGGAGATTATGGATCTTTGAGGTTACATTTAATACAATTACTCGTATTGTAACACAATTGCCTCTCTCGGAACTCGTAGCTTACCACGAGCAGTCAACTTAAATAATAATATTTAGTAACTTATGTTTAGACAGACTTTCTACACGTTATCTATTAGAAACTTAATATTATCTTGTGTTGAATGTGTATATAATACCAAAACAGTTATTACTGATAAATGTAGTGTTCACCTCAAATATCGTTATCGTTCAACGCTTCAGATGTTAGAAGAACTTCAGTCACCCGGTCGTTGTTTGTTGAGGACTGGCGCGAAGTAAGTACCGTATTATGGGGTGAATCGCAACTAAGGGGTGACGAAAACAGTATTTTGTAAAAATGTTAATTTTGATTTTGGCAACATACGTTGATATTATTGCAGACTATTTTGTAATTATAGTGAAAGCAAATAATATTCTTTGCAGACTGGCAACACTGAAACAATACTTATGAAGAGTTTATGTAATAAATTACTAGATAAATCCATTAATTAGTATATAGTCTAATATATGCATCGCAAATGTAAGCTTTATAAATGATACTATCTGATTCACACTCATTACTGTGAGGTTACATTAAATTTGTACGTATTCGGGGTGAATAAAAACGACATATGGGTTGAAAAAAGCTGGAGATTTAATTGGTACTTGTTTTTTTTTATATCATACTTATTCTTATTGTGTGTAAATATTTATTTATTTATTTATATACGCCCAAGGGGCTTTTACAAGACAAATTTAGTTATCAATACCAGAGCAAAATAACAACATTAGCATAAAATAAAACATAAATTAAGCATAAGGTGAAACAATCAATGAATAAAGTAAATGCAATAAAAAGTAATAAACATATTAAAGATGACTTTACTTTAAATTTTATCCATAGTATGATAACACAATCATAAAAGATAAGATATAAGCGTTAGATCAATGAACAAAGTAAGATAATTAAACACAAAAACATAATTTAAATATAAGATAAATTGTAATCTTTAAGTGTTTTTATTCACGCTATATGGCGTTGCTATTTACCCCTTCCATGGGTTGAAAACAACAACCAGTATTTTACAGAAAACTTTTAGAAAAACTTGCATAAGAGAGACAGATTAGTTTAAAACAAAAGTCGATGTCGGTCCTAGGATTTAAAAGTAGTAAAATAGAAAAAAATATAGTAATTTTAATGTAAAATGTGTTTTTATTCACCCCATATTACCGGTTCTAAGTTCCTAATGTAAACAAACTCGCCCTTTTTCTAGAAAGGACGGGAGAAGTGAACTCTTTCTTCTTTCGTCAGAGCAGTGACCACATTATGCCGTGCGTTCGTGCCATTCCGTGCTAAAAGTGCGCATTCGTGCGCGAACAAAATACCGGGAGATTATTTTGCAGAATTTGTTCGAACCCGTCTTTCCGAAATGAACATTTGTTATTTAAGCCGAGATTTGTTCCACTGTCGTCACGATTCATTCTGAAGTTGTAGTTTTCAAATAATACAATTGAAAACTAAGAATTAAAATAACAATCAGCTGTATTGTCTGAATTTTATAAATTATTTGCATAACATTTCATATGTTCCCTTGTTATTGACGTCGCGTCGGCGCGCGGCGTCGTGAATATATTTTGGGGTTTAGTTATAATATGAACAGAACTTCTCGGTTTAAATATTACGCAACATTTTTGAGGGAAATGGTTGGAATATTGTTCACGAAGGCTAGTGTTACCCTTTCTAATATTTACAAAGGATATTTTAGTAAACAAAGATTAGGGGAGATTTATTAATTTATTATTTACTCTGCTTTCCTTTATTATGATTAGCGAAGATAAAGTTATGTTGTAATATGATAATATACCTAGGTACCTACAAATATCAGATTTTATTTCATCTTTAAAAACTAACTAACTAACCATCACGCCATTTCACCGAAGGGATAGGCAGAGAGGATAGAACGCCAAACCACTCTGTCCTGGCATACTTCTCTTGCTTCCTCCACATTCATACACCTTCTCATGCACGCACGTCGATTATTCCGACATCTTACATGCCCACTTCCAAGCACTAATATTATTTATCTTTAAGAAGTGTTTAAACAATAATACATTATTTTGTGGTGGATGTAGCAAAAAAATATACAAAAAATAACATTTACCAAAAATATCAAATAAGATTATTATAAAACACAGGAATCAAAAAAATCTATAAAAAAATCTGAAATTAGTTTGACTTTTTGTGATTATTTCATTGTTAACCAATCCATTGGTTTTAAGTGTATTTCGGAGTGTCCTCCCAATGGCGATGTATAATATTTGAGAATCAATCGTAATTATTATAAAAGATTGCTGAATATTTTTCTGAATCTTAAAGTGTTGAATTAACTCATAGTTTCCTAACGCCCTGACTACTAAGGTAGTGGTGCCTAGTTCTAGGTGGTAAAGTAAACTTTGACTGATGCGACCTTATTTGAAATTCCATTATCGAACTCTATTCAGGAGCGTTATTATACCTCCAAGACGCAAGACTGAATCCGAAATATCCTGAAATTGCCTGAATTTTTAGAAAGTAAACTATACGTCCTTTTCGAATACTTCAAAAAGGGTTTTTGGGTATCATTATAATATGGCTTTTGGTCACGTTTATCCAAAAGTAATTACCCAATCTTAATATATATATTTGAAATTTATTGAAACAATCCACGGCATCTGGTGATTTAACCTCGGGTTACCCATACAACATGTTGATTTATAACTTGTAAGATTGTATTTTTTCATATAAATGTTTTTTTTTTATCAGAAAATCTTTTTATTTTTTTATCGAAAAATGAATTTAAAAAAAAGTCCTCTGTTTACTGCAAAATACACGATGTTCGTATGAAACATGCAGGTAAAAATTTTTTTCAAAGTAATTACCTACAATTTTTATATGTATCAAATATTTTTTTCCGGTATATAAAGGTTTGATTGAAGATTAACGAAAATGCCAGTATTAGATTTAGATTATTTACGGAGATATTATTTATTTAGTGAGATTTTGCAACGCGGGTTACATCACCGCAAGGCGAGAGTTAAATTGAACAATTCCCGTTCAATGTTGAAGTTATAAATATTAATAATATCAGAAAAATTATTTTACGTGTTCTCGGTGGTAAATTTATTAATTTTTTGCTTTACTTCAAAATGGATCAAAACCACACGGATGATGGATGGTTGTTCATAAGAACATAATTAGATGGAGAAAAAAAAAATGTCTTTTTTTATTCATTAACAACTTAATGTACAATTACATAGCAAGTGAACAAGTGCGGGCGTATGGCTTTTAAGCAATATCGTACCTCCAACCAAACTTAGTTATTTTAGTGATAAGCATTTATTAGTTTATATTTTATTATTGGGGAGATAAAGCTTAAAATAACATTGCATTATTAACAAGTTTATGTGCAGATTAAAAATACACCAATATATGACATCGGGAAATAATGCTATAGAGAAAGGAAAGAAAAGGATAGGAAGGAAGGTGAATGAAGGATGTTTAAAAGGTTTGAGGAGAGGTAGTAATGCTTCAGACGTTTCTTAAAAACAAATAAGGAGGGCGCATCTTTCATACCGTGGTAAATCGTTCCATAGTCTTGCAGTCGGACAGTGAAAGATTTAAAAAAAAAATTGTAATGTTTTAAATAACAATACCTTTTACGTATTTGTACCAATTAAATTGAAAAAAAAACACATTCATATTGTGTGAAACAATGAAATTCCCTTTTCTTTTTTGAAATCGCAGAACCTTGTTTTTCCCGTGGGTGAAAAAACCATTGAAAATAGAAAACGTAAAAATTACATTTCACCCTACCGATTCCTAAGGGCGTGTTTTTCTATACCGCCATAACGGAGGTAACATTTATTCAGTGGAAAAGGGACATTTCTGCTCACATTTTCAAAACTCAGCCGTTTTGCGAACAACCGTTTAAGGATTCGGCCAACCTGGTGTGAAAACACACAATAATCACAAGGAAGAGTTGCGTCTATATATATTCTCGGTTTAAAAATTATTATTTTTATTATTTGATTTACTTTGAGTTTTTGACGTTTTTAATTAGTAAAAACAAAGTATATTGTACAATCTCTAATAATAACTCACCTGTAAAACAAAAAAACGATATTTAAATTCCTTTACTATATTATTAGTCTTAATTATTAATATTAACTAATTTTATTATTACTCACTACATTATTATTCTATTTCTATAGTAAACTAGATTATAACTCTCTGTTTTACCAACCATGTTGACTTCCATCTGTTGGTAAAGCAGTGGCCCTGTACTTAAATACCAACTCCATAGATGGCGCTGAAGAAATACAAGTATTTCTTTACATGTATAGACGAAATTGTCATAAACACTAAGCAACATCAACATTTTCTTTGTAGCACGACCAGAAAAAAATAAGCATAAATAAATAAAGTTTGTGTAAAAAATTATTTATACATACTTTATACACATGAATATATGAATGTGTAGGAAGTAAGATTGGTGTATCGTTTTATCTTCTCTGCCTATCCCTTCGGAGAAATGGCGTGATTGTTAGTTAGTAATACGCACAGCCATACGCTACTTTAAATGCGATGTACATACATAATATTGGCAAAGCACGACCGAAATGACACAGCTCAAAAGTCGGCAAATTTGCGTTATTGGTATTTTTTTAATACATGAATTTTATGACAAAATATGACGTGCGTACATAAGGCACCAAATAAATATTTTATGAAACAAATTGACACAAACAACTGTCAAAATCTTGATGAAGCCTAAATCAATCAAATAAACAAAATTTGACTGTTTGACATTTGCCCTGTACGCCTGCAAGTAAAGAAGAAATAATTGATCACATGAAAAAAAAACGATACTTCGAAATTTCGAATGATTTTTTCCTCGAGATGTTTCGTGTTGTGGTATACGTGACTCTTTCTTATTACTGTAAGACAGGTAGAAGTATATAGTGCTATACAACCAAATTCCTTTCAGATCTTTGATTTCACGTATTCAAATGTTCAACGATCAAATTTTGATACATCTTGTATATCCGTTATTTTCAATTCGTGCTTTATCTTATTTTGTAAGGATCTCGGATATCCACAACAAATAAAACTATTTTTTGATCCTTAAAGCATCGAAGCTATACGAGATGTACCTAATAATTCAATGCATAATATTGAAATTGACTGTGAACTTATGCTTAGTACTCATTCGTATTTATTTACATACTGATACACTGAGGGATCGGTCCCACCTCCACCCGCGACTGTTGTAGATACTCCTTGGGGACTCTGTCATTTATGCTAATTTATGCACGACTTTATAATCATCATAATTATTACCATCAATACATCTCCCGTCCTATGGATTCCACAAACTGTCTCCAAGTTAATCTATTGGCCGCCAATTCCAGTGCATCCATTCAAGGCAGGTCCGCGTCCCGTACAGTACAAGTACAAGAGGTGAAAATAAAGACCTTTAAAGTGTATTTTTTTCTAAATATTATTGTTGTTAAATACCTACATGAAGAAAATCCACAATTATTTTGGTGAATCTGTAGAGAGGTCTTCTTAAATAAACGTAAAAAGAAAATGATTTTTTATATATTTTTAGTGCTAGAAAAAAAAGAGCAGTTTTTAACTAACCATCACGGCGCGGCGGCGCGGCGTCTTCCCCGAAAGGGAAGGCAGATAGGATAGAATGCCACCAACGCTTTGATAGTTTAGCAACTTCACATTAAAGTATCTAAGATAAGGACAGAATTAATTATTTATTTCAGTAAAACAGTATTTATGTGCCACTTACACGACTATTTTACCGAAAAAGCTAATTTCCTCAGCCAATATTACCTTCCCGCTTTCGGCTTACGAGATTGCCTGTCGTCTTGATATTAAAACTTCCTCGGCCGCCTCCCAAAGGGTCCGACATCGAACAATTATACTGGTTTATAAGAGAGACCCTTTTCATTCAGGATCTGGTCCCAGCTACATCATAATACGAACTACATACCGTAAGATGTAAGTCAAATATCAAAAGAAAATTCATTGCTCCCAGTGGGGGTTTTACCTTTGTGTTCAAAGAACTAAATCAATATTTACTATTTTGTGTATTGTATTATTAACATTTTAACCCTTTTTGGTATTAACATAACTCTGTTGTAGAAAATCATGTATTTTCGTTTCGACTTCGGATTGTAATTTATTGATATCCAAAATATTTAAGTATTCATCATAAGATTTGACCCGAAAACCAGGCATAAATCAAGTGTAAATAATTTTTATTTTTATTTTAAGTATTTCCGAAAAAAAATGCTTACATAATAACATTATCATATGTTATAGTGCGCGCCTATTTTTAAAATTATTTTTCTTTGAGTTTGTTAGATAAAATAAGTTATTTGAAACCAAACTCTTCTGTTGTGAAATTAAATAATAAAATCCGTTTTCTGCATGTTATTGGCATTTTTAATCCGTTGTTTCCTATTCCGAGTCTTCAACCTTGGAGTTTATGAACAAACATTCTACAAAATAAGAAAATACAGCTCGGATTTACATAAAAATATATGAAATCGAAATATTATTGAAGGTCGAGTTGATCAAATACATATTTAATTGCTTAAAATTGATTCTGAGGAAGCTTTTTCATTTTAGGGAGAAATATTAAATATAGACAAAACACTTCAAATGAATTCTAGACTTACGCCTGAAAATCAGGGCTAGGTAGTCGAAATTTTCCAACTCCGACTCGTCCATTTTATTTTGACTCAGATATCAAATCCTGCCATGACCTAATCTTACTTCGGTTTAGACTTGACTCGAGTGAATTTATTAAATATTTACCCCAGGTGGCCAAACAGCTCATGAAGAGCTCGTGTCTTTTTTCTTTCTTCTTCTTAGATGTGATTCCACCTTGGACGAATTTTGAGTTTACTGACATTGATTTATTTTAATGAAAAAACAATTTATCACAAGCGATTTTTATTGTTTTTGACGTGATAACGTCTAATTAATCGATGAACGCCGGCTGCACACACAAAAAAGCATGACTCATTGTCACGTTCCGTCTGAGCCGAGTGTGCAAGCGAGAGCGCGGAACAAGCGATAGAGAGGCACGATCGGCCTAAGCGTTCGGTTTGTGACGCATCTATCTCTCTATAAATAAATTGTTAATAGCACATTGTGACTTGTAATTAGTTTGTATAATTTACGTAAACAAATATTTGAATTAACGAGTGCAAAAAAATGATAATTTATGGAAAAAATTGTAATTTTCAATTAACTCGTGCTTTGTATAATAATGATAATTCAGTAATAATGATTCAATTCAATTCATAAAAGTATGCTATTTTTCATCAATGTTTTCTAATGACGTTATCACCTAAACTTATCATCCGTAAACCGACTTTACAGACATCCAAAAGTTTTTTTAAAATATGTTTTTAAGTTAATCTGTTTTATATATTTTTAAATCAGTAAGAGAGCATACGGAGTCATTTTATTTTTTATCGACTCTTTTGGTGACTTCTTTAATTACTTTTGACCGACTCCAGCTCGCAGCTCTGCCGAAATTATACAATAAACCCAGGCAAATCGTCTTATTGTATAGCTTCATGGGTGAATTCTTGGTTATAACGAGTAATTGAAAGCAATAAGTTATACGCTAGACCATCTGCCCCAAAAGCGATTGAGATATAATTTAAAGTGATCGAAAGTAAATTGGCTATAGTTAATTTCACAATCCTTTCTGAGGTTTGTTAATAAATCGTAGATAAGTTGGTTACTTGTACCTATGTTTCAAGGGTTTTCAAACTTACGAACCCAGCAGTTGCCTCTTAGTAGACTAATGTATTTCATTTGCTCTCTTTTGCTCGAGTCATTCGATCACTGTCACCCCTGGACTGGTATCATAAATGAGTATTTACTGTGTTACCTAACATGAACGATAAAAAATATAAAAAAATGAGTTACAGATCATACAAAACCAATCAGTAAGAAATGTTTTAAGCTTTCCTATAAAAAGATAAACATATTTAAGACATATTCGTTACCATGAATAAATATTATTCCTTTCGATTGTCTTCAAACATTTAAAATGACATTATAGAGATTATAGAATTACAATTTGCTTATTTTTATTTATTTTATTTTATTTATTTCCGGAAAAATCCATTTAAAAATACAGTTATGCATAAAGGGATAACAAGTAGTAAAAATAAGTAATAGAACATAAAATTGGTGAAGCTAAGACAGTTAGAATAAAATGTGGACACACTCAAGACAGGATCGGGTCTACTTCAGTGAATGTTTGAATCTTGATAGACTTACACCGAAAAGTCCAGATCCCGTCTTGAGTTTACAATACGACACAATCGAGACAATGGGGCATGAAAACCATAGTTAGTTTTGTGGTGACTAAGGAACAGCACGTCATTATTTCTCAACTTACGGACTGGAATACAGAAGTCACTTGAGTCACTAAAGATGGTGCATCTATCATGCCATTTAGCAATTCAAATATGAAAATGGAATCAATGTTAGATCTACGCTTTTGAAGACTTGAGATTCTCAACACTGACTCCATATCTTCATAGGTGTAATCATCTCTCCCCAGACCGATCATCCATGCTACTTTTCTGAGTAGGCGGTGTTGCACCGATTCAATATGGTTGATACGGCCTACATAGGAAGGTGACCAGATTACAGAAGCACACTCCAAGAGAGGACGAACAAGTGTTGAAGAGTTTTTAGTGTAAGAGGATTAGAAAAATCTTTTGATATTCTGTTAAAAGGATAAAACAGGACAAACGCCACCAATCAACCACTACATTCTTAAGATTTTACCACATGCGACTGATTTTTGTTCCCGAAACTGAAATTTTCGCTGCGTGGTTCCCGTTTAGAGTCGATCATAAAAGAAAATACGTGGAATGAGCTCAAGGGTTTACCCGAATGCGACAATAACTTAAAGTGTTTCGATGGCTGAAATAAACGCGTGAAAATGTGTGTTGCATCAAATAAAGTTTATTTGGAAATTAACAAATATAATTATTAAGCTGTGTACTTTATTCGATTATAACCTGTATTTGTTTCATTCAGGAAAATCTATTCTTAGTGAACGGAATCTTTCTATTAGAATACAGGCTTTTAACTGAAGTTACGAACGAAATCTACTGAGTTAGCTGACACGATATATAAAAACATAATCGAATATGATACATTAAATATTCACGTATTCGTTTTGGCAACACGTATAATCATTATAATTAATAAGTGTGTAATGGCTAAGACGCTGGACTCACGATACATAGGTTCCGGGTTAGATTCCCGCTGAAACACAAGAATAAAAAGGGATTTTTCTCAAGCCTGGGTGTTGTTGACGTCTGTAATAGGGCTTTTGGCACGTTTATATTTATATTTATTTTAATTTTTTTTTTTAAAATAAATAATATGCTACCGAAATCGATAAAAATTGCTTTACGACTATTTTTTTATCTGGAAAATTCATTTTTTTTATCAGCAACGTCAGGTAACTCAGTAAATACATTCATGATTCTAGCAGGTAAATATGTTTCAAGTATAATAATACTTAACTAAGAAATACTGAGAGTAAACATCAATCTATTGTTAGCTTAGTCACAAAAATGGCCCTCTTTTATGTTCATGTAAAGTATCCAAGTTCATGTACATTTTGTCACTAAATCATTATTATTGAAGTAATAACGTAAAACTGAAATACTAAGACAAACGGAGAAAGATTCGACGAATGGATTAAAAAAGGAGAGGCTTATGACCAGCACTGGGATGAAGATGGCGGAGGAAGAAGAAATATGCATCGGTTAATTACTATTCATTAACCAAAGACTATTTTAATTTTCAATAGAGACAACTATCCATTTAATTTAGTTGTGTTTGAATAAAGTTCGTCTGGGCACCAACCAAAATTATTTGTGATTTTTTGACACCAAGCAAGTTTTCTGTTCTGATTTCTCATTATTCTTTGGGATCATAAATCAGTTTACAGCTCTCACATAAAACCGAAAAATAAAATCCTTTGTTTCTTTTCCTGCCCGGATTGTCAATAGAAAGGTCCCCAAGCGGTGTTTTAACCAATAAACTTACGGAAAACTTGCCGATGAAAATGTTTTTATTATGAAATAATAAATCGCCTTTATTTTATCATAATATTTATGAAATATGTAGAAAGCCTCGTCAGTTCCGAGGGCGAATAATAATATGGAATCCGTACAAAAATTCGAACATAATTTCGATGGAATATCAACGTGCTTGTAGTATTATTAATATTTAGGTTCATAGAAAGACTTGCTTTACTTCACTAATTAATTCATTATAATTTTCCATACAGATTATTGAAAAAAAATGGACAAACTCAAAGGTTTCAAGTAATAATCACGATTTCTGATAGCAAAGCAATTATCAATGTAAAATTAATGTATTGTAAGTTTAAAGTCATTAGAAACTACTGCTACTTTTCCCTTGTGGTGCACATGGCTCTGAATTGATACACGAAATGTAGTGAATCTTCGATAGTCAGATAAGATAATAATAGTAATTTAAACAACAAATCACTTTCTTTCTTTCAAGAAAATCTAATGAACAGGTACGTAAAATAAACAGAATCCATTGACCCTTGTGTAAAAATTAAACCCTAATGTTGGAAACATAATAAATTTTATTTTTAGTACGTCTTAATTATTCTAGAAAGTTTATTTTTTATTGTAATGAAGTTAAGCGCGGTGAGCCAACTAAGTGACAATTTTAAGCAATTTTTTAATTAGTCATTTTGTTCCTTAACTTTTGCAAGTAAAATTTAATTATACAAACAATTTTTCCTCTCGGGAAAAAATAGATTTATTTTATCACTTACTGTTTTGGCAGCAAAGCCAACGAGGACTTTCGTAGGTTTAAAAAAAAACAAACTCTAAGAAAATACTTATAAAAGCTTACAAAATTTTAATTAATTGGATTATTATGTAAGTAAACGGAAGCCAATATAATCATTTACGGGGGAATTTTTTTTTTTTTTTTTTTTATGAATCCTGTTTAAGTAAATGACTTTTGATCTTTAATTTCAGTGAAATATAAATAATTAAAAAACAAACCTTTTCGTAGAGGACTATGTTTTTTTACTAATCCTAAACATTGTTTTGTTTTACAGTGAAAATAATATTAAATCTATGTCGTAATTCCCTCCGTGGACAACTGAACGACTTTAATTTTTTTCCTAAATGCTCTTTGACACGTCGGATCTTTTTATCTCAGTCTCGAGAGAGTATTCCTTCACATCTAGCATGAACATCATGTAACGTATAATATATGTAGGTATACATACATCATGTCTCTATACAAACCTGGTATACAGAAGTCAGTGAGAAGCGCTCACTTAGAGGCGATGGCGATGCGGACTCCCAAAGAAAAAGTAATTTAGTGGCAGACACGAGTTTGTCCCTTTGAATAACAGATACGGTAAAAAGAAAAATGTCCCTTTTCCGTAGAAACAACACCGACCTTCTGTTTCTCTGATTTTCGTTTACCCTATTTTTTCTTTCTGTTTGTAGCGAATTTAATTTTGTTTCGAGTCATTTAGTGAAATCTTTTTTAATCAAGTTTTTTGATGGAATCACGTCGTCATGAGGTTTTCCTGTGAATAATAATATTTTTAAGGATATTCCATCTAGCCATTTAGCGGGTATACAACCTGTCAACATTTGCAACAAAATATGTATTGCTGGCAGGAAAGGTTTTACAACCACATTACTTCTTAAATAAGAGTATCCAATGGAAAAATATAAAAAATTAAGATTATTTGTAATATACTCGTAACTATTTAAAATATTCCACAATACAACATTCCTAATAAATAGATAATGTGCACTGGGTACAATAACCTTTTACATAAAACATTAAATCATATTCTCTCTTTTGACAAACCTTTTGGAATAAGGAAAAAAACATCAAAGATTTAAAATATTTTTAAAAATATTTTTCTCAGATTATTTTTTCATAGACTTTTTTATTATAAAAAATAACCAGAGTTCTAAAGATCCGTAAGTCTTAAAAAAATCTCTGCTCTAAGGAAAGGTCAAGTGTTTTGTTGTTTACAATAGAAGCTTTAAAACTTGAACTTATTTTAACATACAAAACACAAATCGTGTTATGTTTTGAATGTCATTTAACTGTATTTTTTTTATCCCTTTGATAGAGGATCGCGTGTTGTTTCGTAAATGCTAGGGAGAAAAGAAGGTAGTTGTACACAAAAGTGTAAACTTTTAACATAAATTTTGTACTAAAAAAAATATATTTTAAAAGTATCTGACGAAAAGGAACCATACATTTGACAAATACTCATAAAGCACATTATGTTTACAATTTGATATATTTTTTTTTTAATTAAAAAAAAAGAAATCTATGCAATCTTATGATATTTGCACATATTTCAATTTGTAAATACTATTTTCAATAAAGCCTAAGCGGCTTGTGCTTGAAAATAGGAATCGAATCGTGTCGAAGTGGATTCGAACTTTTAATTCTTGTATCTATATAAAATACTAAATATGTTTTTTTTACATGGAAAAGTAATCTATTCTTATGAGATAAGTGCAGGTAAAAGGTTTTAAAAATAAATCAATGTGTAATGTTTACATAACTTTTAATATCTTTTTTGGGCATGTAACAATTTGTAAGTGGCGTGATTAAAGAACCGACATGATTGTCATAGAGTTTCATCCAACTTTAGCAAAAAATAAGTTTAGTATCGTCTTCACACTGCATCTGGCGGATCTCTGCATCATTTATAGCTCTATGTAAATCCATCTTGATTTTCGCTTGATCTATTTTGGGTAATTTTTTTAGCGATTTACTCATACTCAAGAAAAACAGATCGTTTTCGTCCATGCCTTCAACATTTTTATTCAGAACTGGTTGCGAAAATTCGCTAAATGATTTGTCTTCAGGTTTTTTTATGCCTCTTACTATTCTTCGTACGGGATTTACTGATGGTGTGTTTCCTGTATTGGAAGATGATGCGGAATTGTGGCTCCTTGTTTCCATGAAAGGTATTAAAAATGACATCTGGTTCTCATATTTCCAGGAGCCGATTTTGCAATCTGAGATTTTACTTTTCTTTCTGCGCCTTTTCAACGCATTTGTGTAGCAATTGCGCAACTTACCCCACGAATCCTTGCAATGTTCCACTGAAAACAAAATTGTAGTACATATTTAAAAAGAAAAATTACAATGTGCCTGACTAAAAATCTGCTCAACCATAATGTAAAATAGTAAGTTTGTTTAAAGCACAAGTTTGGAAGAACAAATCTTAATTTTTTATCTTATTTCTTGTTCTTCGTTTTGTTTGCAACTGGAAAGATTTAATTTTCATTGGATTTTTTACTCTAAATAAAATGTAGAATTGGGAACGAGGAAAAGAACAAAAATTAAACCTTCCAAAATTTGTGCTTAAAGCCGAAATGGACGTGATTTTTCATTTTTGTTATTATAGTCAGCATTATTGCACCGTAGAATAGTTTTAAAAACCCTAGTGATAAATAATATAATATACCTATCCACATAGGTAGCGAATATTGATGCCTATGGTGAGATAGTGATAAATATTATAACTAAATAACTTCTATTTTTGTTTATAGGTACTTTGTGCTATATTTTATTATTTGTAATTTTTTTTTTAAAGTTGTTAACACCTGTTTTAGTTTTAGTTATAAGTTCCATAAATATTATAGCGTAGTCAGATTATAGTGTTGTATGTTTGTATACTTTGCCACATTTTTTCTTCATATTCGTTTAAAGAACCATACATAACTACCTACAACAAGAATAAGTTTCTTTTTTTTATCTATATAAACTTATTCTGAAAATGTAAAAACATTTTTTACTTAAAAAAAGTTATCTTTGTTACTATTGTTTCGTTGTATTTCACTGTACTTTATTTAATGTTGTAAAGGGCAATTTGCGCCGTTTATAAATTAAAAAAATAAATATCCAACTGCAATACAACCAAAAATTTCATATAATAGTAACGGAAAGCTTTTATTTAAAAAATTTTTGAACAGTTGGTAATAGTTTTAACAGAAAAGTTTCGCTGTGCAATGAGGTGTTTATTGAGCCAGCCAAACGTAAGCCAAAGCGTTACATTTCAGGTAGATACTATTTTATTTTATTTTCGCCAAAAATTAAGGTTTTGCATTTCACCTAGGTATGTTATTTCTCCAGGTGGTCTATCACCCACAATTCTAACCTGTCCGCAAAACGTTCTGAATAATTTACAATTGACTGTAGGTACGTATGTCACAAAGAAATGTTTATGCCCTTTGTAGGTATGTGTGTAATTTCAAAAATGTTGTACTGTGCATTTTACGTCCGTCCGTAAATCTAACTCGTATTTCATCACGTCGCGTCGCGTGTGGCAGTTCAGATTCCATAACTTGAGCTCATAAAAATAATATTCTAATAAATATCTTACCGGGCATGTTCAAGTGTTGTGATATCTCCTCCCATGCCTCGTTCCTTGTTTTATGATCCCTATAATCCGGAGAATTCGTGTTGTAAAGAGACTCGTACTGCCGGATTGTTGCTATAAGGCGTTCGTCCGCCATTTTGTTCAAATTAAAATAAAACACAAGCCGGCGACGACTGACCACGCTACTATAATATCGGCAACTGACGGCACTGATGCGATCTGACGCAGACGCATACCACGGGTTGGCCCGCGATCCTCACGAAGCGAGTGCGATAAGGTGGCAGCAATTCCGCGCGAGGATAAAGCACAGCGCACGGACGAGAAACACTACATTTGAAATGATATGACCCTTTCTGCGCGTTGTGTTATACAATAACATCGGTGAGAACATACTGTTAATACATCTGACGCCACGCTCCCCTCTACAACAGCGCGGCGCGGCGGTCATGTGGGGAAGTGTTTGTTGGTGTGTGTAATGCTATGTGTAGGTATTATGAGTTAAGCTGTGTTGTAAAATCATGATAAATAGGTGTAATAAAAACAATAGATAATGATAATATTCAGAAATGTAACGGATTTTTATACGAAATCTTTAAAATTTACATTTAATATAGGTTTAATTTTAATCTTTAAAAGCGTCCTTGAGGTAATAGTTTACGGCGCTATGGAAATTACATTTTTATAATTATTGAGTATACATTTGAGTATACATTTAAGTGGTTCGACGTTTGGCCTGGAGATTAAGGGAAAAATAAATTAAAAATATACATTTTTACTAAAAAATTTGCCGCGAGACTTTTTAAGTTTAGGTATTTTCATGGTAAAATTAAAACAAGATTTTGTAATTTTTTTTTAAAATTTATTGATTGCATGCGTAAAATATTTAAAATTGTCTGTATCTTTTTATATTTTTTTAAATAAAACATAATTTAATGCTTCTATGAAAATGCTCAAAAATAGTTTTGATGGATTTTAAAAAAAAATATAGTTTTGAAGCCGTTCATACCACATATTTATATTTTTTTGTATCCATGTTGTTTGTATTTTATCTATGCAATAAAAAAATTAAATTTTTTTTTTTTTTTTTTTCAAAAATCTTGTTTTAATTTTACCATGAAAATGCCTAAATTTTAGAGTAAAAATGTATTTTTTTTACTTTACAGGCCATAGAATATATTTTCCGCAAAAGTAAATATTGAAATTCCGAAAAAATAGAAATCAATCCACTCTACTACTCGTACACATGGCTAGACCTCAACTCGTATACAAACCGTATGGACGTTGAAGATTCAAGTTTTCTGTTTATAATTTACATATCTACTATGGATTTTCGTAAAATAGAAAATATGAAATAACAATATTAAACTTTATTTATTTATTTAAAACTTTATGTACAATTACATAGAAAGTGTACAAGGGCGGTGTATATTGCTTTTAAGAAATATCTTCCAACCAACCCTTAGTTATTTTAGTGATAAGCATTTATTGTACCGAGTAAGCTTAAAATTACATTGCATTATTGACAAGTTTATGTGCAGTTTTTACCAACAAAAAAGTATGATATGAATAGGGAAATATCCTATATTTATAAATTCCGTTATTTTTTTTGTAGTAATGAATATTTGAAATGTTTTTTTGAAAAATAAATTAATAAAATAAAAAAAATATTTATAAACGGAGCTTATAAAATTGATTGACCGCAAACGGATGCTTTAAAAGCACTAAGCGCACAAAAAGGGTCGTACTGAAATATATTTAGCTTCGACTCCTTCGTAATCCTTCAATGAAAGCAACACCATTTCCGTAGACTGTTTTAAAGACTATTGAGTATTTAACAACAACATTTTGAACGAATACAAATACTTGTAGACAAATTACTGGATTATACCCATGCTGGGCGGATATCAGATATTATTGATATCTCAACAGAGACAGAGAAACTCTGGAAACGAATGTGGGTTATCTAGGCGTTTACAGGGCTTATGACCTGTAATTGGCTGGGTTAAGTGGCCACTTGATGTATTACAACATTACCCATTCCGCCCATCACCTGACAACCATGTATGACAATTTTTTAAAACTTGTATATATGTTGAGTTTGTACAGAAGAATCCACATGCGAGTTGTGTTCATGCGAGACAGATTTTTAATATTTTAACAAAGACTTTTTTCAGTCCAGCACATATCTGATTTTTTTAATAAGCTTATCGCGAGTCAGTGTGATATAAAATAAGTTAATAATAATTTACGTGATGTACATGGACCAATGCTTCTATTGCCCCTACCACTGTCGAGGCGTGTATTATAATTGTCATTGTTTCCATCATCCAAACCGACCAGAGTCGGCCCAAATTAACAGCTGTAGGGAAACGTTAGTTTCTACCCCGATCATTATTTATTTGTAATTACAGACCGGCAAACTGCCTCGTCAGGCCCCAGCCCAGATATCCACCCGAGCATCCACGGTTAGTCAGGGTCTCAATGAAAGGGGGCAAGGAAGAGAAGGGATCAAATTGGGAGGGCTTAGGGAAAAGAAGGGAGGGGACAGAATGCATGTATGCATCTCACACTATCATACTATCGTCATATCTGGCAGACACTAGTAATCCTTCAATAAGCCATTAAACTTAGAAGAAAAATAATTCAATATAGCTAGCTAGCTACTGAAGGCAGCGCCGCGCTCCGCCAGCCGGTAGGTACGGCATTAGAGGGAGGGATCGTAGCGGGGGGGGAGAGAAATGCGCAGCACGAACCCGATTTCGTACTCTCACAGGACAATCTTATAATGGACGAGGTTTAGCTATGGGGTAATATGTAAGGGTCGTAGATAGATAACACATTTTTATTATTTAGGTAGTTGCATTGAGAAATTTTCTAAACTAGCTAAACTAACTAACCATCACGCCATTTCCCCGTAGGGGTAGGCAGAGAAATTACAACGCCATACCACTCTGTCCTGACAGACTTCCTTTGCTTTCTCTACATTCATACATTTTCTCATGCACATACGCCGGTTATTCCGACTTTTCACATGCCCTCATTCAAGTACTTGACGTACTTGGTCATGCCATGTCTTTCTCGGCCTTCCACGGCTTCTACATCCAGGCACTTTTGCATTTAAACTTATTTTAGCCGTTCTTTCATCACTCATTCGCTCCACGTGACGAAACCATCGTAAAAGCCCTTTCTTAATTTTGTCGATAATGCCTATCTCAGCCTTGCACTCTGCTCTAATTTCGACATTGTACACCTATCATACATAGTCTTACCAAACATTCGCCTGAGAGATCCAGTCTACTTTCATCTTTCAGAAATATTCAGTTTACAATAATAGGCTTGTAGCACAATTTTTTACTGTAAATGCAGCAAAATGAAACAAAAAAAATCACAAAACAATCTCATCGATGCATTACGTTTGTTAATTGGATTATTAATAAGCGTGATATGGTAATTAAAATTTTGGGTTTTGTTAGAAATGTTTTTTTTTGGTTTTGTATTAAATGTCCATATTTCTCAAACTTAAACTTAAGGTTACAGTTTCTCGCATATTTAATATATTGTTCTATTTACAAACGGATTTAAAAACTTGATCAATCAACTTGGCCCATGGTTATTGGGAGTAGGCACAGTGAACTTTGCCAACATGGGACCTGTAAGTAAAGTTCAGACAATTGTTTTTAGGTTCTGTACGGTAGTATTATGTACCTACGCATTGGATCTCACATTAATCTACAAGTATATAATATATCTAACCAGACAGTGTATTACACAAAAAGATATCTTACAAATACGTAGTTCATTTTAGTTAGTCTAGCCGTTAGCCAAATTGATTAAAATAATTCAAAGTCGAGGTGTTATTTAATTAAGGGTAAATAATTGATCGCCGATTATCGATTCCATTTAGGGTTTCAGGTTTCAAAATGTAATATGCCAAATAAACGTTCATATGTTTTATATTGAAATGACCCATTATTCTTTTTAATGTTTAATCCTCTCTAGTTTAATTCCGCCATTGGGTTTTTTATTTGATTACGGTGAAATTTGCGCAAAATATATCCAACAACAGCTAGGATCAAAGAAAATGTGTGAGGGTGTAATAAGTTGCGTACCCACACCTTATCAAATTATATGAATAGATATATTGTGTACATATTTATTTATTATGTACACGTACATATTATGTGCATAATGTTTAGGTGCTTAGTAAGTTTTAGACTGTAATATTTTCACGATGAAGATTTGTTTTATGAAAAGCAATAGAAAACAAAAATATTCTTATTAAAATGTACTTTATTTTTGTACATCTACTAAAAATATGTTTTTAATACTGATGGGAACCAAATAATCGATTTCGTGTTTTAAAAAACACAGATCATATTTCTTTGAACGGATAACAGCCCAGCAGATTTCATTATTTCCCGTCTTGAACCCCTATCATTATTTCTCGTAGTTGCATTTGACACTTCAAAAGGTTTTATCTTTTTCTTCTCTTTTTATTTTCTATTTACGTTATATCTCAGTATTTTCTTTGTGATTGTGACGTAGAGTTTCGTTATATAAAATACTTTCTTAATATAAAATTATTCTTATTAGATAAGTTCAAATTCACAATTCAAATTTTGTAAAACGGGGTAGAATCCATCGCACAGTAGCTGCAAGACAATAATCTATCTCCCTAAAAAGTCTTATCATTATAATCTATGTATGTAAATTAACTTTAAAAATCTATTTTCTTATATTATGTATTAAAATCTGTTTAAACTGTAGGTGGCTAGAAAAATCCCAACCGCCCATGCGCAAGACGTGTTGTGATCTAGCCTCGTTATTGTACAGCGCAGCGTTCTTGTGGCGATTTCTTGCAAAAATAGCGCTTCATAAGAGCGAGTACACATTAGGCGCTCGGCGTTGCGTTCGGCGCGCGTTAGTAGCGTACACTCTTAGCACGGCGTTTAACGAGCATTACCAAGGTGTCCATACTACTGGCTCAGTACTACTACTACATGAAAGCGCGCGATCAAATGCGCGCAGCTGTCGCCCGCGCAACGCACGTTTGAACGAAAATCTGACAACGTGCGTCTGACGCGCGCTTGACCAGAAGCGCTCGCTTGAATGTGTACACCTTTGACCGACCTCTATATTCTTAAAAAGCGCGTTATCAAAGCGCGCGCTTAAAAACGCCTAATGTGTACTCGCTCTTAATCATCCAGAAATAAACAAATAAATGGTAGCTCTCAGCGCAACGCTGAAGCCGGCGCGCCGGCGCAAGGGGTTCGTTTTAGTTCAAAACCTATTTTTATGTAAGTAAAACGTTGCAAAAGCAGATGCTTTTAACTGAAAGGAAACCGTGTTCCTAATAGATGTATACAATTTGAATACAGAAAGAGAAAAAAGATTCCAAAGATATACGGCATACTTACAGGGGTAAAATAAAGGAAATGCACCGCTTAGCCGTGTACTGGTAGATAGCTACGTAACTACAGGCTAACACAAGGCACCAGGACTGGAAAAATCCAAGATTCCAGAAGATACACTGGAGCCTTTCAAGTATAAAAGTATCTAAATCACTTTGTGTGCTGTTATCAATGATATAATATATTTTATGGCTGTTGACAAAATGATTTAAGAATTTAGGTACTTTTTTTAGTAAAAAAATGTACTAAATACGTTACGTGTTAATATATTGAACACGACGCGACGCAACACGACGCGCGACGGCTAAATCTTATTTCCGCTAGATGCTAAAACTTTTTGGATTTCTTAATTTTTCCTAAATTGTGGAAAAAAATAAATTAATTGTACGATTAGCAAGAACATCTATTTTTGTAAGCCAAATATTTTTTTTTTTAATGTTTATAACTTTGTCTTACCTAATCGTCTAATCGATACCTTAATATGCAAATTGTGTAAATCCAAAAAGGTTACTCTACAGGGCGGGCAAAAAACGAAATGGTGGAATTGCTAATTTTGCAGCGTTGTCAATACTAACGTGGCAGTTACCTATTTTTCTTGAGGTGGTTTTTAGGGCATTTGTAATAATGTTGGACTCGCCCAATTTACCTAGCACGTGTATTGGAATACAGACAACAAAATCCCATCATAAAGTCATGTTGTCAAAAAATGGAGTTACACAATTTGCATATTACGGTATCGAAATGTTGAAAATTTTACATCTTAGCGATATTGAAAGATTTCCATACTTCGCACAGAGTATATTATGATGCAAAGGGATATAATATATCTTTCTTCCCGTGAAAGCTGTTTCAGATAATTGTGGTGTAACACAAAGTAACTGCGAGCACAAAGTGAGTGAAGTAACGACTACTCAGTTTGTTATTGAGTAAATAACATAATATCCCCGAAAACTTGGCACTGATGATATAAGCATTGTTATTTGCAACATTTATTTAATAACGCGATCCCATTTAAACTAACGCGTGTAAGCACATACATTATAACAATATATCGAACACATTCCGAGGATGTTTCGCAAACATTATTATCCGTTATGGAGTAATCTAACAAAATGAAATATGAAATACATCTTCCATGTTATTTGAAATTTGTACACTTCCTTTACTAATTTCAGTTGAGAAACCTGGGACCATATTCTGGATAAAATGGACAAACCTCCACCATCTCTACCTAAACCATAAAATCAATTTCTCAAAAACTGTACAGTTTCCTAGTGCAGTTTGAAACTGTCTCGTATAAAGCGAAAAGTGGATGGAATACTGAATAGTTGGCGCGACGTGACCTGACAGCTATTTTTTTTAAATGTAAAAGTTAAAGTAGATGTTGATATGTTTAATGCTTTTAAAAACGTAAAAAACAAGTATTTACATTATTAGATAATATATAACATTTTCCTATGTGAAAACATACGATAAAATATTTACGATGACGCTTAAAAAATATACATATTTAACGTGTATTTTGATAGACTGTAAAATTCTGAACAAGAAAGTGTACAGTTTTTGGTCCCGTGTAATAAAATGGATTACTTTGAATGGATTATACTGAAATGGGATACGTATAAATATCAAGTACTTATTAATAGTATTATTTTAGAATTTTGTTGTATCTGCTTTTAGGTAAGAGGGATTTAATCTTTGTATGCTGTTCTTTATCCTATGTTCCATTCGTACTTTGGCGTTTTGGTATACTTACATATTCATTTACAACATGTTATTTATTGTCGACATATTAATTTCTGAGTAAAAAAAAACAACAATTTTCTTGTAAAAATAATGTATTTGTTTACAAAGATTTAGGGCATGATATATATTTTTTCGATTTTCTTCATTGTGATTCATCTCACCTTCTCTGTCATCTGAATAGGTTGACCCCTTTAATTATAATAATTATCTCTTCCCACTAAAATCACCGTGTTTCCCACGGGATCATGTAGGTACCTACCGAGGAAAATATTGTCGGACAAAGACGTATCTAATTAGGATTCTGTCTTAGATTTCCTGTTTTCCCCACGTGTGCTTTGTCAGCTGAATTAAGTTTAATGATATAAAGGATAGAGACAAAGAAATGGAAAAGAAGAATAGCCTAAGTGACACAGGAGACCAGTGAAGGATTATCTATATAACTTTGTTCCCTTTTCATTAAATGAAATACGGATTTCCTTTGCTGTCAGCGAGTAAATTGTGTTAAAACAGTTAATGATGGCAATTTATTATTAAAACGAATGTTCATCTGACGAAAAAAATCCACGTTATATAAACATTTAACAATAAATGACAGATAGCATCCTGACTCAAAAGCAACATATTTTAATATGTGATTGAATGTATAATACCGTTGAGCACCGCGGGTGTCAACTGTGCGCTCGCAATATATTATGTTCAGACTGCGATGTTCTCTGCGTAAACTACACACGATATTTGTGTGAAAGCACTAAAGTAAAATAAATAATTGATTGTAGAAAATGCTTCAGTTTATGGAACCTCTTTTAATTTGTCGAAAACGTCCGTTTTAATAAATATTTGGAATTATTTTGTAATAAAATTATTTTTAAGGGATTCTCATCTATTATTTTCGCTTTAAGTTTGGAGTGCCAGACGACAAATAAATTTAAAATATTTATTAAAAACACATTAATCTAAAAAATAAATCGTATTACAGGGACGCATATGGCATTAATTAAATTGATAATTTCATTTAATTTACACCATTCATAATAATTGTGAAGTTACTTGGTGTTGTAGTTAAACACCTTCTTTACTTCTATCACTGGCTAACTTCCAAATTCACGAAAAAGATAAACAATAAATAAAACTGTAGGTATTATTGAATTCGGACATGGATAGAATAGGTGTATTGAATAATAGTATTACTTTAATTTAAAAATGAAAAAGACATAACACAGGTACCATGTCTTAGAATATAGTTTTTTAAGCGTTTTTTATTAAATTTTATTTTAGTAAAAAGGACATTAATCATTTTAAAGTTTTAATTTCATTAAGTACCTTCCAACTTGAAATAAAACCAAATGTACCTACATTAAATATATAATATTCCTTTTCCAAGCTCACACGATTTCTACGTAATTTGATTTGACGTAATCTGCATAATTAGTAATTATGGATGCTGTATGATGATTTCTATAGTATGTTAATTATTTTTTGATTCACAACTTATAAATGCAGTGATTTGCTCTCTATTCACTTAATTCTAGGAAATTTATTTGATGTCACCAATGACACACCTCTAATTACCGACTACCTGTTTTGCACACAATATATTATTTATGTGTATAATATGTGATGAATAATAAATAAGGCATTTCTAAACGCTTGAAATAAGAATAATAAATATGTATAATGTACATAGTATTGGTATTCCTAAGTAGGACGAAGGTAGTACAATATTATTAATTCAAAATATCATTAAACTACGTAAATAAATAAATAGAAAATAAAAAATCCTTAATAAACTGCTGAAATACTGCAGTTATTATTATCTAAAAAAATCATTTGTCGTGGCGCGCAGCGTCGACATAATTTAGGATGTTCGAGAACAATTATATAATTCATTCAAAACATTACTTACCTACTATCATGAGTTAAGTTTTATTATGTATTCACGCCATAACGTCTGACTAACTAATTAACTAACCATCACGCCATTTCCCCGTTGAGGTAGGCAGAGAGGTTAGAACGCCATACCACTGTCCTGACAGACTTCTTTTGCTTCCTCTACATTCATACATCTTCTCATGCACATACGTCGATTATCCGACTTTTCACATGACCACTTTCAATTAAGTACTTGTCGTCCTTGGTCATGCAATGTCTTTCTCGGCCTTCCTCGGCTTCTATTTCCAGGCACACTTGCATTTAGACTTCTTTTGGCCGTTCTTTCATCACTCATTCGCTTCTCATGACAAAACCATCGTAAAAGCCCTTTCTTAATTTTGTCGATAATGCTTATCTCAGCCTTGCACTCTGCTCTAATTTCGACATTTGTACACCTATCATACATAGTCTTACCACACATTCGCCTGAGAGATCGCATTTCAACAGCATTCAGTCTACTTTCATCCTTCTTTTTCCAACACCACGCTTCACTACCATACATAAGGGTTGGTATCAGAACTCCGTTGTGTACTGCCAATTACTGTATACAAAAAATATCGAAGTAATTACATAAAATGACACAAACCAGAAATAATTGTTATTAACTAAGTTAAAATATGGGTGATTATTATTCTATCGGATGTAACTTAAAAATTAGTTATTTGAATTTTAAGAAAATTATTAGAAATAAAGCTATGTTTTCCGTGTATTGTTCATTATAAATTGTTCTTAAATTTGGCAAAAGGCAAGTACAAGACGGCAAATTACTCGAATAGGATTTAAATCACGTTCTAGTAATGAGACTGTCTCGAAATATCCCTCTACTGAACCAGTTGTAGAACTCCTGGAACAATTACATACCATTCATCTCCGTAACAACTTCTTGAAAGTAATTTACATTCGTATGCAAGCAATTTTAAACCAGATGACGCTAAAAGTAGGTACATAGGAAACAGATTCATAAAATAATTAATTATAATAGGTATGCATTAATTTAATGAAATAGGGTGTGTTTTTTGGTGGTATGTATTTTCAATGGGTATTATACTGTTTTACAGTAGTCATATTGGGTAGCTAGCCTAAACGTCATTTGTGATCAATTAGGTTTGCCATTCTGTCATCAGATTATTATCGGTTTTTGTACCTATTCAGACGGAAACGTTTTAATATCAGCAAACATGAAAATTCATGTTCCTACCACGTTTTTACAACGTGCACCATTAAGAAAAATCGTACTTGTGCTGAAGTTAAAAAATATATATAAATATACATTTATTAACTAAATGTGCTCTTAAACAAAATTTCCGAGGAAAATATAGGTTGTCAGTGAGATATTTTAAAAGTTGTATCGTATTTTTG
This sequence comes from Micrasema minimum, assembly GCA_022494985.1. Lineage (NCBI taxonomy): Eukaryota > Metazoa > Arthropoda > Insecta > Trichoptera > Brachycentridae > Micrasema > Micrasema minimum. Next base: position 50,022 of record JAGVSP010000623.1, read on the forward strand.
TCGTATTATTGATTAAAAAAAACAGTACATATCTGATTTACAAAGCATCAGGCTCTCGGCGTCCTAGACGTCCACTGTTGACAATCCATCATTAGTTTCCGTCAGAGCTGCGGGACGTGGAATGCGCTGGAACTGGCATCCGATCGCTTGGCTTGAAGGCAGTTTGTTGAATCCATGTGCTCCACATAGGGAACGTATATGGTGTGATTATGATGATATATCTGATTTTCTTTGAGATTTATTTTAAAATTTCTAGAAATAAAATATTGACGATAGCGTTATTATGTGTCTCGCTAAATAATATTTAAGGAACCTGTTGTTCGTCTTTTCTCTTATTTTCTTTAATAGCGAAGACACAGATTGACAGGCAGATTAGCAGATGTTAACACGTTCGTGGTATGTGATTTGTATTTTGGCAACACGTCTCTCCCTAGAAAAGCTATCGACTTATTTCAAAATAAGTAAATAAAAAAAATCCGTTATTTTCAGTCCATTTTCTCAAATTGAAATCTAAGGAAACTACAGATTGAAGAAGGTTCTGACAAGTATGACAGCTAAAACATATCGGGTGTTTTTACGTTAGTACTATTTTTAAAATTTTAGGAAAATTGGAGACAGTTTATTACAATTTTCTCATAGTACCAGTCTTATTATAAAACGAATTTCATGAGTTATTTATTGTTGACATGCACAGTCAAAATCACATTACGGTTAACGAAAATAAAAGCATTATTGATTTCTCAATATAATAGACCAAACAATTTTCAGATAAAGAAATACATCTAATCTTTAATATTATAGAGATCTAAATAGGAATTAACACCCCTAAGACCTTCTTAAATTTTAAACTTTCGCATAATAATCCTGACAAGTATTCAAATGTAACACAAAAAGCCCCCAACGAATTAAAGAACTAACTTGTAGACACTTCATGCACGTGTTATGCTCTGTATAACTGTACAGTTTATGTAGTTATTTTAATTGGAGCCGTGGGAGTAACTTGATAAGTCTTATTTTGCACATTGGCAGTGTTTTAAATACTGTCAATTTTAACTAATGCTTAAAGTGTGAAGTATTTGTTTAACCTAGTCAAACTATCTTAAAACATTTTTCAAATTGTTAAATGAAGCACCTGCTAATCCAAGCCTCACTTCTTTTTTAAAACTGAATTTTTTTTATTTATGTTCCGATGTAAACATTCGTCTCCCTCTATTAGATTTACCATGGTAAATCACTTGAGTCATGGTATATTGAGTGAAAAATTTTAGTTAATTTTTAGGTCCATGCACGTGGAATTGGTGTTAATGCCCTGAAGTGGCAAAACAGCTCTTACTAAAAAAAAAGTCAAAATGAACATTCATTTCTACGAATGTCTCTTTTGAGAGTTTTAATAATACTCGTCTGTTTTTATATAGTCCGGAATTTTCGGCATTCTGGACATCCAACGCTGACAATTATTTGTTCGCTGTTTAAATCAGAATCTGTAATTTTATTACAGGACGTCGACCTGACTTGGGAAGACACTATAGAAATTGGCGGCCGATCGCTCAGTTTGGAGGCATTTTATGGATAGAAAAATAACGAAATTAAAATCTATTGATACTGATTTATTGTTTTATAAAAGATAAGTTTGTCATTTAAGTATACCTACATTATTTTAATAGATTTCTCTAGACTCTAGAGTCACCAAATGTTTTTCCTATTTTACCTTTTGTTTGTTTTTCCGTTGCTGTTTATTTTTAATGTTCCCCTTGTATTTTAATTACAATACATAAATACGACTTTTAACTAATGAAATAGTATCCAATAAAAATGTTTTAAAAAATATTTTCCGTTTTCTTTCTGTGGTCTTCATTTCCCAGCGCTGCCGCTGGCTGTGTCTACTTTAGTCTAGTGTCGTGGATATGTTTAACTAAAGGATGTTGCTGTTGACTCAAATCGTGTTATTGTAATTCTAGAAGCGTTATTGCAGGAATATGTTCCCGGCTTTATGGAAATTTATTCTAAAATCAGTATTTCAAACTGAGAATATAACCCGCGGTGTTAAGAAAATTACCCTCGTATGCATAATCACATTTGAAATTTTCGTATCGGTTTAATAAATTTTCCACCCGCTGCGTTTAAAGATCGGCTCATTGAGCTAGTATAAAATTAATAAGGATCGTAAATAAAACTCGCAAGCTAGTGCTTTGTTTTTTATAAATACTAACTAAATTATGTACGCTAAAGTTACCACCATTTTCTTCTGAACATACTGAGCATCATATTATTTGAACTTGCGTTTTGAGTCAAAGTAGCGAATAGCGCGCATCGTAATTTCTTTGTGAATATTCGCCTTTGTAAAATGCGAATTTGACAATAGCCGCTGTCAAATTTTAAAACGCTGACGCTGCCTTGGGTTGAAAAAGCTGCTTTTAATACATTTCACATAAGCTTAGGCGAATAATTTTAAAATTTATTTTGGATTCAACATAATACACTGAACTTTCTATTTAAGTTTTGTTGCTGCAGATTATCTGTTATTTTAGAAATCAATAAATAATGAGTATACCTGCTTTATAATTTAAATTTCCTTTTCAATTCTAAGAACTTTCGTTTACATTTTTTTCAGAATAGGGATTTTGCAAAAAACGATAACGGAATTTTCAACTAAATTAACTAGAATATTAGGATAAACTAAATAAAGGAAAACTAAATACTTACTTGAAAAATAAATAACTACTGTAAATCGAAAAATGATCGGAAGCCATCGCAATATATCACAACTTCTTGTTATTTACGACTATTTAAAAATTGCCCTGAAATTAAAATTTATTTAGTAGTATAATATACAATATCGTAACTATTATGAAAAAAAACATATTTTCACCTTGTAAAAACGTTAACAAACGATTCATTATTTTTTTTATATTAATAAACGAAACGGCCTAAAGTTAAGATGCTTTTCAAAAAGCTCCGAAACAATTTGAAGCGTTTAGCAACACTCTGGCTTCAAAACACTTAACTAGGCAATGTTCTTTTTCTTTACAGTGACAGATTCGTTTAAAAAGTTTCCAACAAGAAATTATTGAAGCCCTGCTGAGCTCGTGGTTTTCGCTTTTCCGTTTTTTGGAGTATATTTAAGCGCAAAACTTTCAATGTTCATCAAGTAAACAAGACAATAAATTATTTCAATCATTTTAGAAGAATTAAGAATTGTTGTTCGGTTTCTATCGCCTTCCAAAACAAATTAATTTCGTTTTTCGAGGTCATCAATATCCTACTACTACCACTCTTACTTTCCCTTATCCGCATCCAATGGTGCATAGGGCACTGCATCGTACACCAACTGCAGTGTATCTTGATCAATTTACTACATTAAGGTAAGATGATCAGTCATACGCTTCAGTACCAGTCCAAAGTATCTCACATGAAATATTAATATGAAAATCGCATGTAAATAAAAGATTTCTTGTTGACCCCCTACGGGAATCGAACCCGCAACCTCATGCACGTTAGCTAAATGCGCTACCACTATGCTATGAGGCGGGCATCCTACAGTATCTACCTATAAGCTTCGATGTAATTGTACGTACTCCTTCCATTTTATTTTGTGATTAGACTATAAAATAAGTGGGTGTATGTAATTTATATTAATGAAAACTATATTCATAAAAAATATTGCTTAAATCTGAAATATATCGTGTATAAACTGTTTACGAGAGATTAATATATTGTGTTTAATTTTTCCAGGTGCGTACATTGGAACTTAAGAAAATTCACATATTCATGTCAACCTGTTGAAGCTTCATATTAATTACGGAAGATATCAAATAGTAAGTTAATAAATTACTTTACTTAGTTCGCTATCACTCGGAAGGAAGCACCGTAGATCGCTGGATATATTCCCATGTCTCTAGACTCCTAATAAATTATCGCCTTAATGATGTTAAATAACGACGCTTCTTATGATAATGGTTCTTTGTACAAGGATAAGCTGAAAATGGCATGAATAAGTCGGGCGATAGAGAAACTTGAGAAATACGTCGCGACGCTGACGATTAGTTTGACACTCGATTTAGGCGTCGGCGTCGGCGTCGACTTGGATCTGGCTACGTCATTCATCACCCTGTATATTGACAACATTGGGTGGAAAAATGAGTCTTAAAATCTAGGAAAGATATTTCCAAGGTACATTTCTGAAATTGCCTTGTCCCTTTTTAGGCTTCTTTCTACTTTTGTAATAGAGTTTTCTTGTTCAAATTTTTAATAGGATAATACGCCTAGGGAATCTTTGTTTTTCATTTCGGCTACCCAAATATGTTTTCTTCGCTGTTATGAATAAGAAGTAGGAACGTGACAGATAAAGTCTCACATACAAATTATTTTACTTTGTAACGAAAGTTACACCGTTTTTATGTTTATAAATTACCGGAACAACTGCAAGTGTATAAATTTTTCAAAAATATTAAGATAAAAGTATTTTTATTTGAGTAGTTAATCACATTAATTTTATAATGTTGATGTCGAATGATGAAGATGAACTTAACGCCACAACAGTAAGTTAAGTAAAAGGTAAATACTCAAAATTTGTTGTTATTCACCACATAATAGCTAAAAATTTAGGTTTTTTTGGTGTCAACAAAGAAAAAAAAAAGTATTTGCTATTTAATTAAATACAATTTATTTAACAACTAGCAATTTAAACCGTAATATCATCATGTACCTACTGCTAAGTAACTTAAATGCTTCAAGTAAAGTAATGCGACGTAGTATTATGTAGTTTTGTCAAACACAAGTCCTACTTCTTCTTATAATTAGTGTAACTTTCAACTAGCAATCTCTTAGGTTAACTTCACGATATTCCATGAACTTGTTGCGGTTAAGTGATGCTTTAAACTTTAACTACCTTATCTATAATTATGTTTGAATTAGAGTGAAAAATTTAATTTAGATTTTCAAATAGACATAATATTATAAACTAGATTCACATCCATGGAGGGATTAATTGTGCCCAAAACTAAAAATAAGTACGGGCAGAGAACTTTAGAATATTTAATTCCAAAAATTTTTAACATATTGCCCTATGAATTTAAATCGTGTAACAATGCTAATAAAATAATTTTTATTTAAAGAATTGGTTGGAAGATAGAACTACTTTATATTGATGCACCACAATTTATTATATATTGATTCACCATATGCATTTTTCGTATATCTATTCCTTTTATGTATATTTTGTAAACGTTTTTTATTATTTTGTTGTATTTCTATGATAAATTTATATATTTGCTATTGGCTCCCGATGACAAACGGCAAAATTGCGGTTTATCGGGACGGCATTATTTTTGTTTTCAAATGTTATTTTTTGTTTTCTCAATAAAGAACTTTCAACAAAAAAAAGTAGACTGTTATTAACTTAATGTCTATTGTAAAGGCATAATATGTATGGATCTATGTATGTAATTGAATATTACTTATTAATTCTTATTAAAGACAATTATTCTTTTCCCATAATTATACATAGTTTGGCCATATTTGTTTATTTCACTAATGGTTGCAGCTTTTACGAATAAATACTACTATTACTTCTTCTTTCCCTTATCCGCACCCAATGGGGCATAGGGCACTGCATTGGTACACCAAGTACAGTGTATATTGATTAATTTATTACATGTAGGTAATATGGTCAGTCATACGCTTCAGCGCCAGTCCTAGGTATCACACATGAAATATTAATATGAAAATTACATGTAAATAAATATTTCATGGTGACCTCCTACGGGAATCGAACCCGCGACCTCATGAACGGTAGCAGAATGCGCTACCACTATGCTACGAGGCGGACGGAATAACTAAGAACACAAAATAAATTATCATTTTGAACATAAAACAAGTTTTCGTGATGATTATATTATTCATAATAAAATTATTTCAAATGTTTTTTTTAAACAAAGTACCTACAGCCTTTTTATATTTTTAAGACAAACTTCAATAATCTTGGGAGATTTTTAAAGTCAATTAAGTTTCTGTTAATTGACTTTAAAAGTTGGGTGCTCACAACACGAATAGTATGAACGGGTGGTGGCCCAGTGGTAGCGTCGCCGTCTCTGAGTCTAGAGATCCCCGGTTCGCCACGAGTCGATTCCTATTTTTATGCACAAACCGTTTAGGCTTTATTGAAAATAGTATTTACAAATTGAAATATGTGCAAAATCATAAGATTGCGTAGATATCTAATTAGAAGTATTACAAAAATGAAAAGATTATTTCGGCTACAACTTACTAAGATTATTATACAAATTATAGATATATAACTTATTTTGTAAATAAATAAAAAAAATAAAAAATAAAAAATAGATAGTAAAAATATTTTATTATAACATTAAAAAATACGATCGTCAAGGGAAGTATTTTGTTTATTAAGCTGTCCATAATTAAGAATGTCAATGTCAGTCTTTCAGAATAAAGTATCAAATTGATGATAATTTATTATTTCGCTTCTTGGCATTACGTCCATAGGAACATTAATCGAAAATGTCACTTAATTTTTGCTACAATAAAATAGCAATACAATCACGCTCGATTGTTAATAATTAAATTTTGACGTAAAGAAATTACTGTTTTGTAGAAATTACTGTTTTGTGGAAAGTCTTTCAATTACCATTCTAGTCTCATAGTCCGTTAAGAATGGTACATCCAGATTAATTATTACATGAAGGTAAGATGATCAATCTTATGCTTCAGATCCAGTCCGCGGTATATAAAGTACCAAAAAGATTTAGACAAACATAAACTATAGTTATTTTATTTATTTTATTTTATTTTATTTTATTCGGGATACAAACAGATGTACAGGTAAAACATAATATAATTAAAACTAATAATTATTAACAATAACATGCCTGCCATCCAATTACATGTATCCGCAGGTAGCTTTAAACAGTTAAAAGAATGTACTTATAATGTAATATGTATCCGCAGGTAGCTTTAAACAGTTTAAAGAATGTACTTATAATGTAATATGTATCCGCAGGTAGCTTTAAACAGTTTAAAGAATGTACTTATAATGTAAATAAATATTTGTCATCTTAAGTCTGTAAGTTTTTAAGTTCCTTTATATATTTGTTATATGGGGTATTAAACATATCTAAGCTATTAAATTTATTATCAAACGCCTTACAAATTCGATGAATTGTAGAATTATTTCTGTGATTTGTTTTAACTTTAGGTATATGAAAAAGTTTAGGCAGTCTAGTTGGTCTGGAAGGGACACGGAAAGAGAGTAGATTAATTAATTCTGGTGAGTCAAATTTGTTATTTACAATTTTATAAAGCAAACTCTAAATGCAAGGGATTCAAGGTTAATAGTTTAGTCGATCGTTGTAGTATGCGCCCTTGCATACGAGTACATCATCAATCTGATTATAAGCCCCACTAAACTATCGGCCGATAGAAAGTCTGTAGTCTGCGGGAGCTCTAAATATCAAAACTTTTTTGAACTGGCACTGAAGTGTCATTTTGATCTTGTATTCATTTTATGAATTATTTTAAAAAAAATACACTTGGTGTACCGAAATAGCGCCCATTGTAATATTAGGAGCAGATATTGAACACAACGATGATGGTCATAAAATAATATTAAAATTTGGATAAATTGTTCCTAGCCCAACAAATTAAAATAATTTTATAAAGGTATTATTTTAAATCAAATCAAGATTTAATTAATGTTTTTTGTCAACATTACTCATTGGCATGATTGACCAGTCTGACGTTGCCAAGTACAAGAAATACTTGAAGGCGTCATGTGAAAAGTCGGAATAATCGACGTGCGTGCATAAAGAACATGTATGAATGTGGAGGAAGCTAGAGAAGTGTGCCAGGACAAAGTTCTGTGGCGTTCATTTCTCTCTGCCTACTTAGAAATGACGTGATGATAACTTAGAAAAATTTAACTAGGAATAAAAAATTTAAGTAATTTTTAAAACAAATTTTCTATTTAATTCTTCGTAAATAACGTAAACCCCTCATTAGACTTCTACTAGGTACTACTTTCCCTTATCCGCACCCATAGCATGGATGCATTGGTACACCAAATGCAGTGTTAAATCTTGATTATTTTTACTACATGAAGGTAAGACGATCAGTCTTACGCTTCAGAACCCATCCAAGGTATCATCACACATGAAATTAAAAATCACATGTAAATAAATATTCAACCCCTTATAGTACTACACAATATTTAAGCATATATTTTGATACTTGACTCGGGAAAATGTCCGCCGTACGATATGAGTGATAATATCTGTAGGTGAATTTTAATTTCATGGTCCGAAGTGTTATCCTCAATTTTCTCTAGATTATGAACACAACATACAACCCACATGAAAGTTGGACCCTTTCATTAAAAGTTAAAGCTGGAGTGCCTCGGAAAAGGATAAAACGATGCGATGTATGAAATAATGAAATGTGGGAACCATCAAGTTCTCGACACGTTTTCCGATTCCTACTCTACTCACGTAATTACTTATAAGGTAAATTAACAAATGTATGGAAGCGAAGCATTGAGTTGTAAAAAAAAGGACGAAAGTAGATTGAATGCTGTTGAAATGCGATCTCTCTGGCGGAGGCGTGAAAAATGGTGCCCTAATGTCGAAAGCAGAGCAGAATTTAAGGCTGATAAAAGCAATATCGACAATATAGTCTAATGGACAATTTAAAAAAATATTTTTAAAAGGTGATTTATATTTTAGAAACGATTTTTTTTTTGGATTTTTGTTATTATTAATATGTCCAGTTAATTAATATTTTTTAATACATGCAAATCGCGATTTCCACGGAAAAACAGTTCATCTAAGTTTGTGGTAGGTGTGCGTCTTAATTGACTTCAAATCAAGTTTTGATGTAAGTAGCGCCTAAAGTAAAAAAAAAAGTAACAAGCATTACTTCTCTGGTTTTCTGCACATCAACTAATATATTTATTAAGAACCTTTTTGAGGGCCTAGAAGACGGCCCTTTTAAAGCATCCGTTTTCGCGAGAATCCGTTTTTATGTCTACCGTTTTTAAATATTTTTGAAGTATATACTTCATTGCGCCGCATAGGACACTTTGGGGTTATTTGTTTGGTCGAGAAAACCGCGTAACGCTGATTTTTAAGAGAAAATAGCGGCCTTTAAGAGATAATGCGCCTACAGTCACTGATGCTTGTTGCTTTCTGACTTTGACAGATTTCATTTTCATGTTTTTATTTACTTCTTACGCGTCATTTATAGCGAAAATTTTCTTTTTAAAACACGCTATTGCAATGGCTTCGGTTTTTCTCCATGACTTATTGAGAAAGAATGATTATAAAGAAATAACTGATACTGATCACCCAGGTGTATAAAAAAAATAAAGAAGTCACGTATAATTTCTTGAATTATAAATACTATTGAAAAATATTGTTTCAATTTCTTCAAGATGATATCATTTGGATTAGGAATATGAATCGGCACCTACTAGCTGCTCGTTTTTAACCTTTTTTTATTTTAAAAAAAAAAAAAATTTTTTTTGGCCTTTGGAAAATTTTTTTTTCAAAGGTTGTTTTTTAAAAAAATTTTTTTTTTTTTTTTTTAAAATTTTTAAAAAATTTTTAAAAATTTTTTAATTTTTTTTTTTTTTTTAAAAAAATTAAAGGGTTTTTTTTTTTAAAAAAAAAAAAAAATTTTTTTTTTTTTTTTTAAATTTAAAAAAAAATTTTTTTTTTAAAAAAAAAAACCCCCTATTTTTATTTTTTGTTTTTTTTTTTTTAAAAAATTTTTTAAAAAAAATTTTTTTCCAAACCCCCAATTTTTTTTAAAATTTTTTTTTTTTTTTTTTAAAAAAAAAAAATTAAAAATTTTTTTTTTTAATTAAAAAAAAAAAAAATTTTAAAAAATTTTTTTTTTAAAAAAATTTTTTAAAAAAAAAAAAATTTTTTTTAAAAAAAAAAAAAATTTTTTAAAAAGGGGTTTTTTTAAAAAAAAGGGGGGCCCCCCCAAAAAATTTTTTTTCCCCCTTTAAACCCCCCCTTTAAGGTTTTTTTAAAAAATTTTAAAAAATTAAAAAAAAATTTTTAAAATTTTTTTTAAAATTTTTTTAATTTTTTTTAAAAAAAAAAAAATTTAAAATTTTTTCCCCCCCCCCCAAAAAAAAAAAAAAATTTTTAAAATTTTTTATAAAAAAAAAAGGGGTTTTTCCTTTAAAAAAAAATTTTTAAAATTTTTTCCCGGGCCCAAAAAAAAAAGGGGGGTTTTTTTTTTTAAAAATTTTTTTTTTTTACTTTAAAAAAAATTTTGGTTTTTTTTAAAAAAAGGTTTTTTTGGGGAAAAAGGGGGTTTTTTAAAAAGGGGGGTTTTTTTTAAAAAAATTTTTTTTTTTGGGCCCCCCCAACCCAAAAAAAAATTCCCTAAAAAACGGGGGGTTTTAAAAAAAAAATTCCAAAATTTTTTAAAAAAATTTTTTCCCCCCCCCCTTTCCCCTTTTCCCTTTTTTTAATTTTTTTTTTAAAAAAAAAAAAAAAATTTTTTTGGTTTTTTTTAAAAAAAAAAAAATTTTTTTTTTTTTAAAAAAACCTTTTAAAAAATTTTTAAAAACCCAACCCAATTTTAAAAAAAAAAATTTTTTCTTTTTTTTTTTTTTAATTTTTTAAAAATTTAAAAACCAAAAATTTTAAATTTTTGGGGGAAAAAAAAAAAAAAAAAAAAAAAAAAATTTTTTTTTTTTTTTTTTTAAAAAAAAAAAAAAATTTAAATTTTTTAAAACCAAACCCTTTAAAAAAATTTTAAAAAACCCCAAAAAAAAATTTTAAAAAGGGGTTTTTTTTGAAAAATTTTAAAAAAAATTTTAAAATTTTTTTTAAAAAATTTTTTTTTTTCCCCCCCCCCGGGGGGGGAAAAAAATTGGGGTTTTTTTGGGGGGGCCAAAAAAAAAACCAAAAATTTAGGAAAAGTTGGGAAAAACCTTTTGGGCAAAAACCTTTAAATTTTGGCCTTGCAAAATTGAACTGTGTGTCTTCATCCCTAGAGTTTGATTATCACAATGGAAATGCCACCTTTAGGGCGTTTATGTCATCAATATTTGTTTTCGTGTGAACCCATTATTAACTTATTACTATAATATCCTTCTACGAAAATATTACGCAGGCGCAGAAAAATCTTTTAAATTTGATAAGTAATTTGGAAACCCCTCTACAACAAACTTAAAATATTATAGACATATAATGTTTTCTTTTTAATAAACTTAACTTAAGTTACGCTTAGGGGTGTTGTGTTGAGTTCGTTGGAATGGGTGGCTTACTAGGGGGTCGAGGATGTAGAGGCGACCGAGGCGGGGGGGTATGTGCAGGGTGAGATGAGAAAAGGGAGGCGAAGCGGAGGGGGGACGGGTGCGGGGTGAGAACTGAAGTTGGGGGCGTGGGGGAAGAGATACTTTGTGAATGGGGGGCGGGTGGGTAAAGGCCGGGCCCAACAAAGACCACAGCGGGAGTTAAAACTACGGTATGGCGTTAACACTTAGAAGAAGCGATGGGAGTCTGCCAGATCGCCTTAGTTGGGAGACGGTTTAAGTAAATCTAGAGGTACTGAACAGAGGAGAGAGGGTTTGATGATGATGGGGGAATTTATTTATTCAATTCAGTGGTGAATGGTATAGGGGATAAAATATTATGGGGTGTTTTTATGCACTGTGTTGTACAACATTTTCTAAGTGGCGGTATATGAATTCGAGGCGTTTCTGGTCTAGATGAATTATCAATTTTGTATGAGTACAGGACGGGATGGGTGATTCTACGGGCTGGATGTGGACCTGACTTTGGAGTAAGCTAAGGATGTACCTGAAATTGGCGGGGGGTGATTTGCTTGGAGAAGGAGGGAGTAGTAGAAGGGGGGGGGATGGTGTAGAGAAAGGATATTTTTTAATTTTTAATTTTTGGTTGTGAGTGGGCCCGTCGGTGGCGAGGGAAGTACTTTCAAAGTAGGTAGATACGGTGAAAAATTAACAGCAGTTGTAATAAATATTGGAAGCGACGATATTACATAAACTGATATTTATTCATATAGATTATTGATCGGGACAATGTTGAACGCTTGTATGAGGATGGGCATCGGGGGTGATGATTTTATTGAAGGGCTCCGAAGCCGCTGTTCATCTCTTGTTCTCATATTTATTATTTAATCTGACTTCATTATTTATACAGTGCACGTTGCTTCCCTTCTTTCCATTATTTTATTTTTCTCCTGGGCGCTTCACAATTCACTGGATAAAACGATTGGTATTTTGACGTTATTGATATGTGGGAACCATCAATTTCCCATAATATGACACGTTTCCGGTTTCCTAATCTATTCTTCTACGTATTTCAACTTATAAGGTGGGAATTAACAAATGTATGAAGCGGAAGCCTGGTTGTTGGACAAAAAAGGACGAAGTAGATTGAAGCCCGTTGAAAATGCGATCTCTGGTGGCGGAGGCGTCACAGTTTAAAAGGGTCACCCTAATGTCCGAAAGCAGAGCAGCTCACATAAGGCTGTGAAAAGCAATATCGACATTATGAGCCAAATGGACAATTTTGCGAACGCATATTTTAAAGAGGTGATTTATTTGTTAGGCAGTAGATAAATTTTTTTGGATTTTTGTTATTATTAATATGTCCGTAATTAATTTTTTAATACATTGCAATCGCGATTTCCGCCAAAAACAGTTCATTATGTTTTTGGTAGGCTTTGCGTCTATTAATTGACTTCTAAAATTAGTTCATGTGAAAATGTAAGTGTTCTCGCCTAAAGTAAATGGTAAAAAAGTACATAGCCACTTCTCTGGTTCTACAACATCAAACTGTATATATTTTTTAAGAACCTTTTGGTGCGCCTTAGAAGACGGGTGCTTTTAAAGCATCCGTTTGCGGTCAATTAGTTTCATATGTAGTAATCGTTCAATAACATAATTATTTTTGAAGTTATACTTCTTTGCGCACGTTAGACACTTTGGGGTGGGATGTTGGTCGAGAAACCGCGTCACGCTGATTTTTAAGAGAAAATGGCGCTTAAGAGAAAAATGGCGCCCACAGTCACTGATGCTTGTATTGGTCTGACTTTGACAGTTGAATTTTTATTATTTTATTTTTCACGGAAAAATTTCAAATATAATAGTATGTTCATTACTATTCATACAACAACAAAAAACGGAATTCAAAAATATAGGACGTTTCCCCATTGAGAAAAGTCTTTTACGATGGTTCAGACGTGTGGAGCGAATGAATGATGAAAGAACGGCTGAAAGGATTTACGATGCGAGTGTGTCTGGATGATATGTAGAAGTTGAGGAACGCCGCGAAAGATATGGCCAGATCAATAATAATCTGCTAACTTATGTAGCGCCTTTTTTGTGATAAATCACCTCAAGGGCGCTTTACAATTCTAAAGATACTGTTTAACCTAAGTTCCTAGCGGAAGACGTATAACTTGAGCGAATTAGGGCAATTACGGATTCTGGATTTTTTTAAAAATAAACTCTAATATTTAAATTTGTGGGGCTGTTTTCAAATAGAAGGAAATAACTGTGCCAGAAAGCAGGAAACAAGTTGTGCTGGAGTGGGATTCGAACCTAGAGATTCAAATCCGGAATCCCCGAATCTAAGACTAGACCACACCCGGTTCATATTCATGTTCGGTTGCACGTGAGATTTTTAAAAGATGCGTTTTTAATTGACACCAAACTTGGTGTTTGGCCCATGCCGTGGTTCACAAAGTGTTTCTCTGGCTGAATCAAGTGCGGATCTTAGAGTTGACTGTCTA